>NQII01006685.1:100019-117397 GCA_002778355.1 Clitarchus hookeri | reverse complement strand
ACGTGTAACGAAATAGATGTTAACATTATGACACCACGCCATATTTTTTAAATCCTATTTCCCAACCAGGATGATCTTTTTTTATCGCTTATTCAGTGGCTCTCAGCGCACATTAACATAAAATTCATGAAATTAGTTTCTTTCTAGGGTCTGCGGTGGTGTATTTATCAGACCACCTGTCCGTCACTACGTATGGGTTTCTATTCGCGATGGGGGCCACGCCACTACAAACCCACGATCCCATACAAGTTCAGTATGCAAGCCTCCCCAAACGATAAGGCTACACACATTAAATAAACGTGCTAGGTTTTATAAAGCATCGTCAAATGAAAACGATGTTTTGCTACCAAGCCTTTTGAGGAATTTTAAAACTGTTATAAGCTGCGAGTGAGTGAGTGAGTGAATAGATTCGGGCGACTTTTACCATCAAGGTGTTGAGAACCGATGTGAGTGAAGTGAGGTGAGTATGGAGCAGCGCCGGAATGCAAGGGGGGGGGGAGAAACGGGAGATCCCCGAGGAAACCCGCCGACCAGCAGCATCGTTCGGCACGACTCCCACACGGCGGGAATAGAACCCGGTTCTCCAAGGTAGGNGGGAATAGAACCCGGTTCGCCAAGGTAGGAGGCCAGTAGTCTAACCACTACACCACCGCGACCCTTTCAAGAGCAAAGAAATTCCCATATTAGCGTAGCCTCCAGTATTTAAGTGCATATTATTAACATTTACGGTCGGCGGAACTAGAACATGTTTACGTGCATAGGCTGTATAACCAGCCTACATACGCCGTTTCAGGATTATGGTCCGTTCGCGGTTATTTCAATTTTTTTTTCCTTGCTAAAGTTCTGCTTCCAAAAAATTTTCCTCCGCCTCGTGCAAACAAAGCATAACCAAGTCAAGAAACTCACCACATTCGTGCGCGCTCAATTAAAAAAAATATTTTTCATGTGAACTATTTCTTACCATTACCAACACACCTATTTTCTCAGTGGTTTTATTCATATGAATTATCAACCAAACATTATAACAATAAGTAAAAGTCGAATTGAACAAAAATAAGATACTTTTATATTAACAGAAGAACAAAACGCATGTGATATATGACGTATTTAGGAAATAACCAAGCACGTCATAAATGGGGTGATTTTTCAAAGGTTTGTGTCAAAAGTTGTGAAGAAACAGCGAACAGATTGCATATATTCTTCCTTCCCTCTCTCAGCGGCAGTGGAGATTAAAGTTATTACTTTTTTTTTATTAAGAGAACAATATAATTTAATTGAAAGTACGCGTTTATACATATAAACTAATTCATTTAAAGTGCATTGCCAGACGAAGACGATGCATTTTGTTACGTACCTTGGCATCAAAGCGTGCCGGCTGCTCAAGCCTTCTATGCGTATAAAAGAGAGTAAGATAACATACGGTAATAGCGTACTCTTTCGATGAGACGCACAAATTTAAGTACCTTCCTTTCACCCTCCACCCTTATCTCCTTGAAGGTTTACCTCNACGCGGTTATCAAGAGTGAGAGCCATGACGTCATACAAAGCCGCGGCACCTCCCCCCACTTCAACTCTTCTCATGTAGCACCTCTGTTGTAGCTGGCGTAGATAACAGCGGCATGCGTCCGTATATCAAAGGCCGGCTGATGCACGCACTCGACGAACTTCAACGCCCACGCACAACTGCTCCCAGCGGACAAAGAGGGTTGGCGCTGGTCGACGGAATGATACCTTCCATTATTGCTGCCCTCCTTTTGTTCGTCCGTGACACTGTCGGTGTAAAAAATAATAATATTCTCTAGGCGGGGGAACCAGGGGGAGGGGGGGCTAGTTTTCATGAATGAATACCGCTTCACCTCCCCGCAGCTTTAAAACTCGCGATTTCCCATTTTCATTCCGTGTCTACAGACCCGGGGGAAAAATAAATATGGAATAATTGCACGTCGCTTGACGGGACGCAGGCCTGTCAACGCACGTTCTCACGCCCCATTTGCGAAACGAACCGGCCGAGAAACGCGCGAGGAAATACAGCCACGAATGTTTAACTTAAAATAATTCCGGTGTATTTGCTCTTCACAGTGGCACGGGCTAGTTCCGCTGTATAATGATTTGCAGTCATTCTCTGCGAAGAACATGTTTACGTGCATAGGCTGTATAACCAGCCTACATACGCCGTTTCAGGATTATGGTCCGTTCGCGGTTANAAGAACATGTTTACGTGCATAGGCTGTATAACCAGCCTACATACGCCGTTTCAGGATTATGGTCCGTTCGCGGTTACTTCAATTTTTATTTCCTTGCTAAAGTTCTGCTTCCAAAAAATTTTCCTCCGCCTCGTGCAAACAAAGCATAACCAAGTCAAGAAAATCACCACATTCGTGCGCGCTCAATTAAAAAAATATTTTTCATGTGAACTATTTCTTACCATTACCAACACACCTATTTTCTCTGTGGTTTTATCCATATGAATTATCAACCAAACATTATAACAATAAGTAAAAGTTGAATTTAACAAAAATAAGATACTTTTATATTAACAGAAGAACAAAACGCATGTGATATATGACGTATTTAGGAAATAACCAAGCACGTCATACATGGGGTGATTTTTCAAAGGTTTGTGTCAAAAGTTGTGAAGAAACAGCGAATAGATTGCATATATTCTTCCTTCCCTCTTTCAGCGGCAGTGGAGATTAAAGTTATTACTTATATTTTTATTAAGAGAACAATATATTTTAATTGAAAGTACGCGTTTATACATATAAACTAATTCATTTAAAGTGCATTGCCAGACGAAGACGATGCATTTTGTTACGTACCTTGGCATCAAAGCGTGCCGGCTGCTCAAGCCTTCTATGCGTATAAAAGAGAGTAAGATAACATACGGTAATAGCGAACTCTTTCGATGAGACGCACAAATTTAAGTACCTTCCTTTCACCCTCCACCCTTATCTCCTTGAAGGTTTACCTCTCGGAGACAGGATTTTGAAATGTTAAATACGCAGGAAGGCATNCTCGGAGACAGGATTTTGAAATGTTAAATACGCAGGAAGGCATTGCCAATAACCAGATTATTCACGACGGGTTTTTGCAGTGAATAACCGTTCCACGAATGAGACTGTGAGAGTGAAATTTATCATTCAATTGACGGTTTTTTTTTTACCCCCGCAATGCGAACGCACCTGCGAAAGGAGCGAGAGAAAGACAGCGTGAAGCGACAGAGTGAGTTACGAGCAGAATCCTTGATAAGCGAATTTACTGGAGCGTCTTTACCACTTCGGAAGCTTTCACAAGGTTACGGCTTTCCACATTTAGAGACTTACCTTAATAAAGGCGGAATTCTGGAAGCTATTCCATCCACTGCGGGAATCTCTAAAGATTCCGAATAATTTTTTGTCAGATGTTCTATTCATGTCTTCATTTTCCTCGTTAAAATCATGGAAACTTAGCTGACGATATGCACAGAAAATTCCACTCTCCTAAAATGTTAAAGCTGTTGCTGTCATGGTTTTTGAAACAACTGTTATATAAGTGTGTGAAAATAAGTTTTGTCGGTGTTTTCTCCAGCGAAATTTTGAAATGACCAAAATTTCGAGAACAGATATTACATTTAAAAAAATAATTTTTTTACATGTTTAAGGGCGTTTTATAAGTATTTTGTTGGTTCTGTCTCTACTCTACCACCCGTGGTGTCACGTGTAACGAAATAGATGTTAACATTATGACACCACGCCATATTTTTTAAATCCTATTTCCCAACCAGGATGATNCACGTGTAACGAAATAGATGTTAACATTATGACACCACGCCATATTTTTTAAATCCTATTTCCCAACCAGGATGATTTTTTTTTATCGCTTATTCAGTGGCTCTCAGCGCACATTAACATAAAATTCATGAAATTAGTTTCTTTCTCGGGTCTGCGGTGGTGTATTTATCAGACCACCTGCCCGTCACTACGTATGGGTTTCTATTCGCGATGGGGGCCACGCCACTACAAACCCACGATCCCATACAAGTTCAGTATGCAAGCCTCCACAAACGATAAGGCTACACACATTGAATAAACGCGCTAGGTTTTATAAAGCATCGTCAAATGAAAACAATGTTTTGCTACCAAGCCTTTTGAGGAATTTTAAAACTGTTATAAACTGCGAGTGAGTGAGTGAGTGAGTGAGTGAATAGATTCGGGCGACTTTTACCATCAAGGTGTTGAGAACCGATGTGAGTGAAGTGAGGTGAGTATGGAGCAGCGCCGGAATGCAAGGGGGGGGAGAAACGGGAGATCCCCGAGGAAACCCGCCGACCAGCAGCATCGTTCGGCACGACTCCCACACGGCGGGAATAGAACCCGGTTCGCCAAGGTAGGAGGCCAGTAGTCTAACCACTACACCACCGCGACCCTTTCAAGAGCAAAGAAATTCCCATATTAGCGTAGCCTCCAGTATTTAAGTGCATATTATTAACATTTACGGTCGGCGGAACCACGTGGGTCGGGGGGTTCACGTGACCCCTAATAATATGCTATAAGAATCAGTTTCTGAGAATAAATAATAAATTCGCACTAAAATTACGACTTTTTTTTAAATTAATAACGTACGTAAAGACAAATTTGAGTATTATTTTCAAATATGCTTGTAGTAGAATGGCACAGTAGTTCTAGAATTTGTACGATCCGATATTTTTTTATAAACGATGTCTATTATGACGTTAAAGTAAAAATAGTGTCTATGTAGGTATTATGCAAGTTTTGGGTAAACCTCAATAAATTAAAAATAACTTTTCTGCTTCTGCGATATTGTGATACTTGCTAGTGTCAATTTTAATTCGAAATACATATACATATTTTTTTTTAAGTCTTGATCCTTGACCCTTTAATGACGAGCACCTCCCTCCGGTCCATGCTCGCGGGGCTAAAAAAACNTCCGTAACTGGGTAGCGGAAAATTCCCGTCGGTTCGCGGCGCCTCCACCGCGAAGTGCAAGCGAGCTCTTGATGGTTTGATGGGGCGTGGGTTAAGTGTTGGGCAAATGCCGGGTCGCCCGGCCGTCAACTGGATAACCGTCCCCTCATCAAACACCTTGCGGAGGCGCGCTGCACGAGCTGGGTGGCTCGCGGTGGCCGTGGCTCACTTCAACCACCAACGACTGAATGTCTGAAGGGTTGAAAGGAGCTATTTACTCTGGGCCCCTCGGCCAAAAGCATCCCTCCATTCTATACAAAAATATAACTTAATTATTACTTATATCAATTAACTTTTTTTAATTACACCCTCCTGGAGTTTTAAAGGATGGTGTTATGAAGATGATGGAGTTTGAGACATGTATTTGAACTTTCCAGGTCGTCGCATAGAAAGTCGCTTCAGACCTGAATTAATTTACGAGCGCAAGTATCACAATAGTTCAATATTTCGACGTGCTCTGTAGTAGTGTCTAACATGCCTCTCGCTACCATCGAAATGAGAGGTGCAGAAACGTCAACAACTCAGATATCTTACCAGGGAGATGCTCAAAACACCGGTTTCAGACTCCCTTTTCTGTACAGGGCCAACCATAGACACCATTAAAGTGCAACATTGTCCTCGACCACGGGTACGGGGGGCTGGACGGATAAAGGATTTGCACTTTGTACAGAAGGAAACATTGTCCAATGAGTAGAGACCTGGAAAATTCGCGAGTTCAATGACATGTGGACTATACTCTATTTTCGTATGCAAAATCATGCAGATATCACTGTTCATTGGTTGCTTGTTGTATTGGCGGAAGACGGTGATTCGGTCTGCATTTTACTGTGTATTTATTATACGCTCAGAGTTGTCCAGGAGGTATCATTTAACGGGTAGACCAATAGCATTAGCAATAAAAACGTACGGGGTTTTGAATTCTAGCTTGTCGCGAAACGAAAACGCGAATTTTTCAGGTCTCTACCAATGAGGAAAAACCCTTACGTCCATCACGTAATCACATAAACAACTATTGCCAGTAACTTGGAGCGCGCGCTCATTTCTATCGGTTACGATACGTGATAGAGCGTTGTATCGATGCCAGTAAAGTTCCGAAAAAAATTTTTTTTTCCTTGTTGCGAAAGGGCAGTATTCCAGTTGTCGCCACGGTTCGCAGCACAATTGCGTAACAATTTCGCACGCACACTTGTCTCCAGGGCGTCAGATAATTATCATTTGAACAAACGTATTTATAATTATTCTTGACCTGCTTTGTTTCCAATATAACGCTGACTGTTACTTCTCCTTCCTATTTTTCTTAGTTGCAAACACAAGGCAAAAATATCAATAAAAATATGCAGAAAGATTTGCGAGAACGCTTTGACGATGTGTTGCGAACTGCAAGTCTAGATCGATTGCGATTTTAGAAAGTATTTTTCTGTTGTCTCACATTTTATTTCTGCACATATTAATCTAATTGTAAAGCCTAGCTGGAATAATGTCTTCTCATTTATACAATACGGATGATTATTTAACTGTCTTTAACTGTTAAAGAAGTAATTCAAATACAACACTGAAAATTGAAGTTTACTATTGAATTGTTTTATTTCACCATACTGCAGTATGCTATTGCATTAACCATTTCATTCCCAGCGTAGACAATTGTCTAGATGTTGCACGGGAAGGTTATATTCGACCGGTGCTGTACAGCGCTAGGCTCAGTGCTCAGTGATCTTCCCTGTGCGTAACTGTCTAGTAAACTGAGCTACTGCTCTACGTTACTACTGGTTCGTATCTCCGACCACAAAAAAACAATGTCTCCAGCTCATTGGTTGTTTTAACGAAACGAGTTCGTTGTCACCTTAAGTACAGCACGCATCAAAAAATTTGTTATTTGCAATACCATCAATTCTTAAATTAATGTNAGTTCGTTGTCACCTTAAGTACAGCACGCATCAAAAAATTTGTTATTTGCAATACCATCAATTCTTAAATTAATGTGGGAATGAAAGGTTGAAATTATGTACTGTTTGTTACATGCAGCCGCTCCACGTCCTTTCACTCTTGCCCTTCCCCTTCCCATTTGGGCGACCTAAATGCAGTGCTCCAAGGTCATCATATGTAACTGGAGACGAGAAGGCAGGGTTACAGACGGTCCGCTGCAGAATACTGACGCGAGCCGCGATAAGGCTATCGGAACCAACCCTGGAAGATTGAATGATTTGGATCGTCGGTGTGCGAATTTTCTGGTCATCGCTCCCCTTCTCCTTCAGCCCGATTCAGTGGGGGGGGGGGCACCTTCTGGGACAGGTCGGCTCAGCTATATAAGCTGCAGTGTGCCTCTGAGTCGACATTCTGGGGTCTCGTACAACAATTATCGCCAGGTGTGGGTTGCCATCGGAGCGACGAGTGACAAGAGTGACCGGCGAGTAAAGTCTGCGAGCATCGGGACAGGAGTGCGTGATGCTGACGGACTAGAATGTGTGACTGGATGCGTGAGTGGTGTACATTTGGAGTGATGTGGATGCACGGAAGTGGACATTTTAAGCATGTATATGTAACTAATAAGTGAGGATTAAGTGACAAAGACAATGACGAAGACCTTAATTATAATTGAGATTGGCATTAAGTATTTTGCTTATGTTAAGGGTTAAGAGTTATGATAGATAGTTGAACTTTGTAATGACAGATGTGTGTATAACATTGTAAATAAGATAATAAATTTTAATTTAGTTATTTTAATTTCATTGAGAACTCCATCCCTCACGAACCCGGATGCTCCCTAGGCGACTTGTAACAATATAGTTACGGGCAAGGACTTTTTATTCAAGATGTATTTAAGAATATCTCAGTTAACCTTGAAGCCTAGAAGCTGAACGCACACCAGCGAGGTCTGCGTACTCTGGGCGGGGTTGTTGGCTGCGTCGCCAGGGGCGTCCATCACGGCGTCGGTAAACAAACACCAGAGTGCGGTTCGCTGACAACGCGAACGGGCCATTAACTACGCCGCGCGGCGAGGCCGTCAACCGACGGTAAAAAAAAAAGCGAAATCCGCGCGCCGACTATTTCTGTTGGAAACTCCGTAGCCGTTCCGACACAATGAAGCGGCCGCCCTTCATGGAATCTCCGGCGGCGAGGTCGTGCCCTCGTCGTAAAGGCTACGGCGGCTGTGTTTGGTCACCCGTCGAGGAGTAGGGGAGACTGGGTACGGTTGTGCCATTTTGCATTTGATCGGCCATAGTTTTGTATGTATACCAGTTAGTTATACGAAAAGTGATTTTTCGTATAATTTCTACATAACCCTACATATAATTAATCAAAAATTTATCCCTAAACATAATGGTTTGCACACAGGAGCAAGTTAAAACAAAAGGGAAAATGTCACAACCGACCACACCCCAGGGGCCGTTGTGACAGTGCTTGGGGTCGAAAGTGACAGGTTTAATAATACTCTGAAATGGTCTGAAATCACTTTTATTGCAACACTCTAGCATTAATGGTACATAACATTCTTTTGAAAAGAAAGGAAACAGACAAAAGTATGTTTGGTAGCTTTAGCCACTCGAACATAGAGCGAAGGATTTCTCTTTAAAAATGAACGGAACCATTCCTCGCCAGCCATCTCATTCTCAACCCATGTAGTTGGTCGTTTTAGATTATATTTATTCGTAAGCTCAAAAGCTAACTTCCGCACCTTTTTAGGAGAGAGGCCGAAATAAATGTCCGCGCAACGCGTTAAGTATTTTGACAGCTGCTGTTCTTGTTCTTCCGAAAACACTTTATTGTGAGCGATGTACCCCATGCTGACATTACCACGGGCATTTCCATTCTCATCCGTGCCGGCGCTATCACGTTTACGAATGTATCTGAACAAGGACATTCGATTAATTTGAAACATTTCTGCTGCTTGTCGCAGAGATACACCTCGTTTTGTTTCAATATATGCATTTTCGTATTGAGTAATGTCTTGCCTCCCCCTTTCGGTCTTCCGCGAGCGTTGTCTGGGCATCTAAAACAATAAAACACAACTTTTACTTATGTCACAACCGTACCCACAAAAAATGTCACAACCGTACCCAACGCACATTTTTTCATAAAAACAAACACCATGCCAAAATGAAATAATCACTGAACAAAGTAGTCACTGATTTTAATTTACTAATGTATACGTTATATAAAAAAAAATCGAACAAAAATACTTACTTTTGACTGTCAAAAAACAAATGCGGGTCTCTCCTAGCGTACGCAGCGCGCAGCGGCTGACGCAATACTGTGACACGGGTTCAGACATGCGAGCCCCTCCCTTCGCCGTTACCACAACTCGCTAATCCGTATACTTTGGCTAATATTTCGACTGTCACTTTCGTACCCTGGCACAACCGGACCCAGTCTACCCTACACCGGCACTTGATAGCACGTCTCGCGGGAGACTTCCCACGTTGTTCCTCGACTTCCTCTTCCGTTAACAATCCTACAATTGGATTGCAGCAGCGATGCACGGTACTGAGCAAGTCTTTCCAGTTCTGCGTGAAAGTGGCAGTGTGTGTCCTGCACGGTTGGTCCTGGGTTAGGCAACACCTGTTTTCCACGAAAATATTTAAGCACAGACTGTAGTCTATTCGCGGTTTCTTCGCACTTTTTAAAACCAAACATTTTGAAAAATCACCCCATGTACGAGCTGTTTACACTTGTGTTAACACAAAAGTACTACATTTTTTGGTAAAATTGAACTTTTACTTATATTATATCTATAAATTACAATATGTCATTTTAAATTAGGGACAGGTGTTTTTCGTGAAAATAGTTATGGTAATGCCAGACTACATCCACAGCCACAATTATTATGTAACGATTATAATCCCAGGCTACGTGCCTGGTCTATATTACTTAACGCTTAATTTATAATTTGAGAAAATCTCTGGTGTTAGGATGCAAGGTTGTTATTAAACAAAATCTGTATTATACATTTAGTTATGTGGGGTTAATTACAATTGACTATTACACTCAAATAACATGATTCCAAATGAAAGCGGAAACAGAATTTCTGAAAAGTTATCAGGTATGTAAGGGTTTACAATTTTAGATAATGGTACATAATTGGATGATGACAATTCACAAATGAGTTAAAACTGAAAAATTCAAGTATGATGGGGAAAAGGAAACATGGATACGTAGACAAAATTAACACCGAAAGTTTCTTTTAATCGTGATTAAGTTACTTTTATGCTAATACCTTTTGTCGTATAACAGCGAAATTTTAAACCTACTTAAAAAATATAATGTTAAAGCAGGAAAGGTTGCCTTGTTACCAGAATCCCACGATGACGAAAATCATACTGGAGCCTTCAACACATCGAATGTAGCTAGCTGTGTATGATGTTGAGGGAATATAAAACACTATTGATAAAAGTATACTAAAGTGATGTCACAAGGAAGAAGAAATGATTACCAAGGGATCGGGTTGGACCCTGGCATCGGTAAATCATCTAGAACAGAGAACAAGTGGGCTCAATCCAATTTGTAAATAGGCGCATACTGATCTCCCTCTACCCCACTACAGAGAATTTCAACCTAGCTTCACCTTCGTCCGGCAGGATGGTGATATAAATTACTGCGAACACGGAAAACCGCTCAGTTGTTAAAACACTCCTGTGCACCGTCAGCACTGAGGAGTCAGCAGTGAGGAGTCAGCAGTGAGGAGTCAGCACTGAGGAGTCAGCACTGAGGAGTCAGCACTGAGGAGTCAGCAGTAAGGAGTCAGCACTGAGGAGTCAGCACTGAGGAGTCAGCACTGAGGCGTCAGCACTGAGGAGTCAGCACTGAGGAGAAGGCACTGTGCGGTACTACGGGTGCTTGACTTCGCATATGCTCGAAGACGATGCAAACCACTGAGGATGTGAAATCGAGTATGTCGTGTACGACTACATGCGAACCTTCACCAATTGTTCAACAATTATGTAGAAAACAATGTTGTTGCCGTGCCAAGACCATCAGTTCAAAGTTGCAATGCACGTCGTCATGAACAGAGCTAATGTTCAGAGTAACCAACCTCCAGATAACTAACAGTTGGTAGAAGCTATAGATTAAAGAGACGCACTGGTTGGTACCTGTAAAGGCAAGGCACCTTCGCTTGACTCGATACAGCGTGCTCTGAACTTATTGCCGCAAGACAAATCTATATATAGCTTTCCTGCTGATTCGTCGTGTAAACTCAACCCTGATTCCAGCGTCCATAACGTTAACCGAACCTGCGTCGTGTTTCAAAACAGTTGGCGATGAAGGAAATACGAGTGTTGCTGACATGTGCTATGGAAAGTGCGAGCCATACGGAGCCTCAGAAGTTGTAAATAACAAATATGCACAACAAATATAAACAACAAATAACCTGTAAAGTGAAAAACGAAGATGTTACAACTAACCATGACGGTGATAACGAAAATCTATTCTCCAAGACTGATGGTGATGATGTGAAAATTATACAGAAATGCACATATTCGACTGATGATGAAGTGACACCTGCAAAGGAAAAGCGTAAACGTGTTGCTGAAGATAAGGGCTACTTGAAGATGGGGTAAAAGGAACGCGGATTCGAACGCGGTACTCTGGTCCAAAGGTATCTTACAACCTACTCATCACAGAAGAACATACGTGCAGACATGTATCGTGAACCTTCTGCGAAGATAGTCGTGAAGTCTAGCCACTTATTTTCTGAAGACCCCAACGACTTTGTTGATAGACTGCAGATGTTGGTTCCATTACAAATAAGAGAATATATTTCTGTCAGTGCAGAGATAAATTCGATTATTGATGAACTCAGAGCTAGAGTCTTAACTGAATGAAATATTATGTATGTGTGTAATTTTGTTAAGAATAGGAATAAATACATAAAAATATAGAGAGAAAATTACGTTTATTTTTTTTAAATTCCTGTCGCCCAAGAACGTGGCTACTCCTACGCATTTATAAATGTCTGGTAGGCTGCAAGTATTTCCGATGAACATACATGGAGTAAGGTTATGTACAAACATTCGTTGGAAAAATGAATTTACAAAGTCATTAGTCTGTACGAGGTCATATGGCCCTAACATACCAATCGATATCTTATAGCGAATGCTCTGCACTAAAAAGAAAACCTTGGTTGTGTATATGCATAGTGCAAGATGCGAATAAAAATATTGTTCATTTTTAACGGTTGTACGCACAGTTTAGTTCATCTACAGGAAAGTGGAATTGGAATATTTCAAAGGATTCTACAAATTCCGTGTATCTCCCCTGGGGATTACTTTAACAAATCTGTACAATACATACAATACCAATATTAAAATGAATCCTAGTCCAGCAGTTGAAATGGGAAGCATGTAGGTCAAGTATCGTTAAGTTATATTTAACGAAAATTATCTCAGCTAAGGATGCGAATTGTGGACTTTTGATAATTTAATGCGATGCGTATATATAAGACGTATGTTGACCAGTAAAATATATGCAGTAATAATAATGACACAAAATTCTTATGCTTTCGGATTGGATCCGTAGTTGATGGAAAGCAGAACTCACTGAAAAACCAATACGGCGGCGCATACAACGAACCATAGCTAGGGCCAGTGACTTTTCGCATAAAAATCGGAGCACACAGTAGACTTCAATAATATATACACACCTCAGCTGTTTTTATACCTCTATTGGCTGCTGGTGCCGCGTCTGCCTTTGACCAAGCCACTCAGGATTGAGTAACTCCGACACTGAACCTTCGTGATTCGTGCGCAAACGGTTAACAATGGCTAGAACATTTTTTTAGAGCCGATCAAAGAAGCTGGACGACCCTACAGTACTTTGAACCGTATCTTGTCCCGAAATCTTTTCGCGAAATATCACTGCCCCTAACCATAGCTGTACACATAAGAAAAATGCTGTGATTGACTAGTAACATGCCGGAATGCCGTTCGCCAATCAGCGCGTGGTAACTTATGCACCAGCTGGCATTCTAGCCAGTAGGGAATCATTCGCAACACGTGGTAGCCAATATGGCACATGGACCCGTACACAGCTTTGCAAAAGCAATCGGCAAATGGGTTCACTCACATCAAAGGAACCACCACATTTCGTTTCTGTGTACTTATCTACCCTGTGGCTATTGCTTGGCAATATTAACAAAGGAATGTGTCTTGATCATAATAGGTGTAAAAATGACACTCGAGCAGTGACCTCCTTACACTAGCCAGTTTTTTTTTCACCTATGCTGGAGAGAGCTTAAGTGTTCTGCTGCTGCTTGAATAATCTATAAGTGCTGTGTGACTATTTAAGCTAACCATATCTAGATTAGCAGGACTGCATTTAGCGTATGCCGATGTGATGTGACACGCATTGTAATTCCCCTGCTGATTTGTTATTCGCCCCAGTTCAGAACATTGATTCACATACCAATTATGTTTGTGACTTTCATATGTGCGAGGAGGGAGGAAATGATTGTTAACAGCGTTTCGTACTATAGCAATGAAGGAGGTTCGATCCTTGACTGAAAATTTTTTTATTTAAAATAATAGCAATGCGTAAACGAGAAGTTTCGTGGGTGTACAAGGATTTCTCTTATGGTAAGCTGAAATAAAGTTTTCGTCTTCTTTTTTAAGTGATGCGATCACATTTTTTTCAAATAAAAACCTGAAAATGGTATACGCTTTGCAATGTGTGAGTTTAAGCAAGCCAATGAAACTAACAATACGTATTTACTTTGTACAGTTACTACTTGCGTGCCAAGCATCGCATGTAAATCCATAAAAAACCACCTGTCGTTTGTTTTAACATGTAAGGAAATAAATTGTCAAAATATTTTATGCGGTATATGTTTAATGGAAGATAAAACGTTCTCTTTAATGTGACCTGCTAACACGTGCAGATACTACGGCGACTTGTAACTTAACATAATTTTGAAACTGGACCTATGGGGTTTTTCTTTCTGTCGAATGGGCTGCAGTGTCTGGGATCCAACCCACGACCGTAGATGTTAAAGAATTGCGATTTTACGAATGTGCAAATGTGAGCTCTGTAGTAATAGCAGAACAAAACAAATTATAAAAGTACCAAATATAGACCGATGTTTTTGGGCGACAATGCCGATATGTAAGAAACCTTCCACAGCTTTGAAAAAAAAACGGCGTCGTCTAATCCTTGTGATAAGCGAGCCAGTAATTCATAACCTTGAGTTTGAGTCGTGTGTTGTGGAACATTTTTATTTTTTGCATATGAAGCATTGGAGAATTCCTAATAAAATAGAATCGTAATTTTCGGCGCAATTTAAATATAGAAAAAAGTACTTATAAAAAATATGCAGCATAGATTCACAAAGTGAGATATTTATTAAATGCCAATAGTCAATATAATTGAGTGTGTCCTTGGTGTCAATTTCTACCGATTCTCAGAACACCCAAAGTTACGAGTAGGGCGTACTACTAGATCGGTCCTTCAAAAAAACCAAGTACGTAGTACTGTGACGTATATTTCACGCACTGCATCCGCACGAACTGTGGATGAGCGTGATAAACGAATATTTGGAAAAGAAGTCCGTGTTTATTTGTAAAGAACGTGACCAGACTTAACTAACCATCTTATCTGGGACACCATAAATTTACTTAATCTCTGACGACGCGTCCTTGTAAGAGACGGCCAAAGGAAAAGAGACCCGTTCAGGGCCCCCAACTAACGGTCTCCGGCCACGGAAGTCGTTCCGACAATTTTGCGTGTCGTTGCGACGTAAAATGTGAACATTCTAAATACCCTGCTTAAGGTGGCCGCCTGGTTGAAGGAGTTTTGCACGTCGGAGCGCCAGGGGCGACCGAGACATGCGAGCTCATCGCCTCTACGAGCAAAGTAATGAACTGGCGTGCAGTCTCGCCCGTCGATAACGCGCCTCTGCAAGACTTTCAGTGGACACCTTACCATTTTATGACGTTATAATAAAAATTAAGGTTTTGATGCACGTCCTTTTTCCTTTTTTAACGTTTTTTACCGGAAATGTTTATCGCTAATATTACCGTGAAAACACCCGTTTGAGCCATTTTCACTATCAAAAAAACATGCTTTATAGATAAATTTTCTGCACCTGCTTGCTGCTCGTAGACTGTGCCAAATCTGCCGGCGAATGAAACGGCGACCTTCGCTAGTTCGCCAAGGTTTCGAATCCTCGAGTGTTATCTGCGTGCATTCTTGGCGGTTAAGGACGCAGGTTTATCCCCGTCGATAAGAGCTGTACCTCTCGCCGATAACACCTAGGCGGCGCCACAGTCGCTCAATGGCGAGGCTTGGCGTTTGCTCGTCGCAGTTGAGGCCATACGCCCGCGGAATGCACCCGCTAGCAGAGTTCACCTTGAACTACCTAACTGTCGCCCGATAACGATAACAAGACAACCAGACGCATCAGTCATGTATCTATTGTTTACAAAATTTTTTGGAGGGGTGGTGGGAGCAATTAACCCATTCAGACCTATCGTACAGTCTATACTCGGTTTCTTTGCACTTTTTGAATCAAACCTTTGAAAAATCACCCCAACGTGTTTGGTACTTTCCTAAATATGTCTTGTATCACAAGCGCTTTATGCTTGCGTTACCTTAAAATGACGTAGAAGTGCCTTTATTTTGGTTAAATTGAACGTTTACTTATATTTGATATATAAGTTGTAATATTTCAATCGTAATTAATATCAATGAAGAACAGTGAGAAAACAGGCCTGTTGGTAAGGCCTAGTAATAAATAATTCTTATGCAAAACATTATTGCACTAAGTGCGCACGAATGTGGTGCGCCGTCCCTGTGGCGTAAATTTCTAGACTAGGTTAAGTTTTTTTGGCATGGGGCGGAGGAATACGAGTATCCTTGAACTAGAACTTTAGCAGGGCTTTAAAAAAATCGGAAGTAACAGTGAACGGACTATAACAAAAATATTTACTGCTTATATTGCTCTCCTTTTCTGTAACAAATACGTATGCCCCGTTATAGCGATCGATCAGAACAAGCGGAGAATGTATTACACGATATTCAAGTCCAGTTGCCGTTAAGGACGAATTTGCACTGTTACTAAACCGGTTCGTGTACAAGTCTCTTACATAGAATTTAAATGTCGAGAAACATACGCAATAGTGAATAATAACTTAACCGTTTCAAATTTGTTTCAGTTTTTTATACATGTGGCTAGAATTTTAAGACACTTGCTTGTAGCTAAAAATATGATGTCGTAGTTGGAATTTTCATAATTTTGAAAATAAAACTGCCACATAAATAAACGTGGAAAAATATTAACAACAGGTGTATTTGCAAATAGGAGAACCTCCAATATAAAACTTAAATCTATACATTGAAAACGAGGATTTGGCAACGTGTGCTCATTCGTGTGACGATTGTGTGACTTCTATCACCTTAGACATTTTCATTTGCGTAGTTCTAAGTTATACAGAAATGTGCATGATTACAGTCAACGGTAGTAATAATGTATGCAGATGTGAGCTACGAGTATATTTACAGACTATAAAAATAAATTACAATATTCTCATGCGCAAACACGAACGTATTCCTAATTATTTTTAACATGTATACGATCATTTACTTGGTTTTAGAGCCCAATTTATTTCCGAACCTGAATCAACAATTAACAACTAACGTGAAAATAACCATATAAGAATAATTTTTGAGCACAAATATCACCGTAAATGTTGGTTTGGCTGTAGTTATGAGCTTCTGGTCATCAGACGTGTATCAATTTTTCAAGAGTCGATGCTTAAACATCCTGAAAATCTTTTAAAAAATATGTGTCAGAAAATGAAGCTATTTATATCATCTGGCTTCCTAGGTAGTTAGAAGGTATGTTGTAAGTAAGATGCTTTGTCATATACATGACCAATATTTCATATTTTAACAATAATTGTTTTAAATTGTAGGCCAAGTATATTTCTCATATCACAATTAATGTCAAGGCTGAAATTATATTGTATGATATTTTCTACTAATATATAAATAATTATTGCTTAAAATCATATTTTAAACACGAGTCTGAGCTCAGATAACAGCCAATTATTAACTATTATGTGCCACTAAGACGATCCACAACACTGACACAAAAACGTCTGAACGTTTGAGAATTTTGGTATTCACTTTAAGATTATGTGCGATAATTTACAAATAATCTTGTGCCAAACTTTGCTTTGAAGAAAATTAAAACATATAAACATTGCCCAACAACTACTGTTTTTAATGATGCTGCCTTTTATTCCCGGCTGTAGCATTTTAGCACCTAGTAATGCCTTTCGCAAGCCTCAAGACGTTGCATAATAAACGGCCCCGTTCCAAGACGTTATTCTGAGGGCTCATTTTCTGCCGGATAATGGCGTCCGTGTTCTGTGGCCTTGTGCTGGCGCTCTTGCCCTTGAGGATTTATTTAGGAATGCTAACAGC
>NQII01006685.1:65842-99835 GCA_002778355.1 Clitarchus hookeri | reverse complement strand
CAGCGACCCGTCGAGGTTCTGGCGATGCAAGCCGTAAAGGAAACCCGAGAGCAATGTGGAGGATATACTGTGCTTCGTAATAGGCAGTCCCTCGCGTAGGACTCGTGCAGAGGGGAAGTCGTATAATGAAATTCATTCCACATGCGGAATAGTTACATTAACGTCGTTCGCTCTTGAAAAATTATTCGATAAACATCATTCTCCTGGGACTCTAGTGCAACGAGGGAACAGTGCAAGAGACATACGTGGTCGAAGCGCCAGCGGTAGTTTGTTTTGATTACGCAGGAAAAAAAAATCAGTCGGTATACGACCACAGGAATTTGATGACGAAGTCTGTTCTCTGCTGTAACGTTCGCGTCTTGCACGTGGAGAAATATCTTGAAAGTTGTACAATCAGTAAGAAACTGCTCTTTTATTCATGTATTTTTATATTTCAAATAACACACAACTATCCAAAAATATGCAACTGAGTTGAATATTTTAATAATAATTGTATACAACAGAATTAACCCCTCTGAGGGGAGGGACCATAGTTTTTTTTAAGAGGAATTCAATTTGTGCAAAAAATTCTATGAATCTAATGTTTTACGTGTCGGCTCTAGGATTCGCTCCAAATTTCACTTGCTCGTAATTTGTATTATCTCGGTACAAATGTCAATGAAATTAACCTGCCATTATTTCTGTAAACGTTTCTTTCTGANACATTAACCGGCCATTATTTCTGTAAACGTTTCTTTCTGACTGACTACACGGGAGCTCCTCTGATGCCAATTCATTATTACTATATGTTGCCAAATTTTAGTTGCGTCATATTTATTACTTTAAAACAGTTAAGGAATATTCACAAGTACTTCGTATGCAACTGCTTTTTGTAATATATTTATAAATGTTTTTAGACTGATTTTAACACTTACACACTGCCTCCAGAAATGTCAGAATCACTGTGTTCTAACAACGAATTCAATCCACGTTTGTATTAATAGTGTTATTGCAAAAAAAAAACACTGTGCAGCTGACATGCTCACTTTACACATATCCGCTTTACGATCTATTATCGTACTGGAGGGTGGTAATAAAAGTTTCTGGAGCTTATTCTTTCAAAAAAGAATAAGAAGCAAACAACCGAGACAAGGAACAGCTAACTCATAAAAAACGAGTGTCCGAGCATAGACGAGAGCATGGTTACTGCGCATGCGTTTGTGGGCGGCCATTCCTGCACATGCGCGTTTTCACCCGTCATTAGGGGCGGTGAAATTTCGCGAAAATATTTCGAGACAAGCTATATTTCTATACACTGTTTGGTAGTTTATCTTCCTCGATTGGCTGCATTAACATGTTACTCTTGGTACGCGAATCACTTTGGTTCACTGGCAAAGTTGTTGAATTCCACTTGGCCCGCTTAGAAACAGAAACGGCTTCTGATGTAGAGGGCGACCAACGGACAAATAAAAATTACTCTTTGCGCTTAGAGTATTGAAATCTACCAGTTGCACATAATTTTTTCGTGAAAAATCACTGGCTCTACCCATCATTTTTCAAAACAGCATCCCAGCGTAACAGGACATCTGAAACTAACCTAGGATCTCAGTATGTACAGGTAAATATTCTCTTCTATGATACTTGGTGACTACGTGTTTTTGCAGATATAAGTAACCTAACCGAAACCGACCTATAATTAGGGACAGGTGTCTTTCGCGAAAATATTTATGGTCATGCTAGCCTTCAATATCCTACGTCCACAACCACAACTTCCTTTCGTTATTGGCCAGCTGTCTACGTGAGGAAAGATCTTCTTATTTGACTGGGCCAATCGTAATAAAGTACTCCGATTACTGAATGTCCGTGATTCGCGGACATACACTTGAGGCACGCGACATTTAAAATCGCCCAACCACGAAAGTGCATACGAACGAAAGTGTTTTTGGAGTACAACCGGTCTTGAAATACTTCGCGGGAAACTCCTGTCCCTAGCTACAACATTTGTTCAAAGAGTATTTTCGCAGTTTGAAACCCAATATAGTCGTGGGTCGTTTCCACACGCGCACGGACGGTAGGTAGCCACGGCCACGACTTTCCACAGACACTGAATTTTTAAAAGCCGCTGTCCGTCCCCATCCAAGCGAGTGCCGAGGTCAAATCTATTCATGGTTTCTTCACACGTTTCGAATAAAATCCCTGAAAAACCACCACATGCACAATGTGTTTGGTTATTCCTTAAATATCGCGTGTATCACGAGCGTTTTACACTTCTGCTAAAATAAAAGTACCTTATTTTGGGTTAAATAGAACTTCTTACTTATATTTAGGGGCAGTGATATTTCGCGAAAAGATTTCGGGACAAGATACAGTTCAAAGCACTGTAGGGTCGTCCAGCTTCTTCGATTGGCTAAAAAAAATTTCTAGCCATCGTTAAACGTTTGTGCACGAATCACGAAGGTTCAGTGTCGGAGTTACTCAGTCCTGAGTGGCTTGGTCAAAGACGGACACGGCACCAGCAGCCAACGGAGGTATAACAACAGCTGAGGTGTGTATATAGTATTGAAGTCTACTGTGTGCTCCGATTTTTACGCGAAAAGTCACTGGCGCTACTTATATTTGATCAGTAAATTATAATGGACGTGCCTACATGAGAGAGAGAGAGAGAGAGAGAGAGCGCGCGACTTGCTGCTTCTCTTCTGCGTAGTTTCGTGTTCTTTGCTGTCGGCATGCACGCGCTTGTCGGCTGAACGAGGCCGCGGCGGGGATTAGCAGCGATATGTGGCAAGAGGGGATCATAGTGTACTCAGGAAACAGAATACCTAAGGCCCGTGCATACCACGCATAATCCTCTACTAGATTCAGTAATCAAACTTGTAAAAGCAGCTCCGGGACCGCGCGAACTGCAATTAACGCGGAAGCGGCGATAAGTCCACCATTAATGTGGCATCACCCGCACTATTTTTTTCATTCCAGCTTCTGCACTTATACCTGCTCAGTACTCTACCACCACTCATTCAAAAATAACAAAATTCTGGTTTATGTAAAGATTGTCGCAGTACATAAAAATTCACGGATGCGTAGTGAATTTAATTATTTTTAATTTTGAAGATTTTCAGGGATTCCGTCGCTTGTTTTCGCGCCAGCGTGGCAGACAATTTAATAAGTTAAAGTGATGTTTAGAGGCCAAGGTTTATAGCCGGAAAAGTGGACCGTTTTGCTAGGATTCAACATACTGTACACACACGTCCAACAGTTTTCTTTCGTTATTGGCAGTCATTCATGTATTGGGATAATAATGATTTTAATACTCTAAAGCAGAATATTTGTGGTTGCTCTGCGAAGAACTTAACCCGAGTCAACATTCGATCATAAAAGAGTAAACAAGCTGGAATATTATCGGGAAATAGGTTAGCTGAAGAATTTTTCGTGGTTTTCCAGTGTCTCTATAGTGTTGCCACAGAGTAGATTACAACTCAGATACGAAATTACGTGGCGGCTCCTTTGATGTGAACTCGCCCATCCGCTGAATGGCTGCGCGGAGTGTCTCATCTCTGATTGGCAACCGCGCGCTGTGGACGATACGCTATTGACTGATCTGCCGGCTGGCAAGTGAGTTCCCGGGCGCTGATTGGCCAACGGCGTTGTGACATGTTCCTGGACAGTGCCGGCAGTTTTCTGACGTCTGTTGCTGGAGTTGTAGGTATAAGCGGTTGCGGCTGTTTGATTTCGGTATTTACAAGTATTCTGCGCCCAGACGAACCATGAGCCGATAACAGAAAGGACCGAATCACGCGGCACCTGGTCCCGGGTAAATATAAACAAACAGTTGCGGCTAGAAAATACACAGCACAGTGGAGTCTGGCATACACGCCATTAGGTTCGCGAAACTTCCTGCACAGAGCTATAAGTTAAAGCCAGGTTGGCATACATGGCACGACTCTTGGGCACGCGCAAAATTTCGGGAATTAGTAAGTCAATAAAATACCATTTTGGTAACTCTCTACTTAATTGTCTAGTGTAATTATACAATCCCGGTTAATTATGACAGTTTTCACCCACGTGTTTTGTCACAACACATAAATAGGTGACAGTAATTAAGCAACCTTTTTTTCTAAACCATACGTATTACAGACAGTCACCACCCCAACCGCTCCTGCAGATGGGAAGACTTAAAATCTTCTCCCATCTCCTTAAGGTCTGGGGCACGCTTCCACATACCACAGTAAAACAGTAGTGACTGTGACAGTGATTTCATTGTATTGTATAGGTATTATCAAACGCTTTTCTTTACCATTTCAATGGTTTTTGCTGTATTATTATTTGTGTGATTTTTACATGCACATAAAAAAAAGTACTTGTATTAATTATCCCGTACGTAAGGACAGTGAGATTTAGCGAAAACACGTATATCCCAGTTTCGAAAATAAACGCAGATACACGTGAAGTCATAACGGTTCAGAACTAACGTGCTGCGCAAACCCCAAAACCAGAAGTCGTAAAGAGCGCGGGCTTTGATTAAGTTGCACAAATATTTTGACCTCTTTCTAACTTCGGTGCGGGAGGGAGGAGGGATGATTTCAAGCGACTTATCACGTTCCACTCGTAAATCCGCGCCAGGTGGGAAATGCTGCAACTGGTGCATCATCTGCGTTGCTCCCAATTCCTAAAAGCAGAGCAAGGGGTTTCGTCTTCTAAATATTCGGTACTGTCCCTCTCAGAGATGGGAACGTTCGTTTACAAAAAAAAAAAAAAAAAAAAGCCTGTGCTGTAACGAGGCGAGGGTGTACCGGCAGGAATCTCCAGCAGTGCAGCAACGGCAGCGGTGATTTTAAAAAACAAACAAACGAACTTTATCGTCGGTCTGTATCCCACGCACAAAAATTAACGTGGGCTGACCTTCCTCCCTCACACTTCTTCAACCGGCTGTATAGGACACCCCCCCCCNTCTGGTGCCGTGTCTGTCTTTGACCAAGCCACTCAGGACTGAGTAACTCCGACACTGTACCTTCGTGAATCGAGAGCAAACGGTTAACAATGGCTAGAACATTTTTTAGCCAATCAAAGAAGCTGGACGACCCTGCAGTGCTTTNATCGAGAGCAAACGGTTAACAATGGCTAGAACATTTTTTAGCCAATCAAAGAAGCTGGACGACCCTGCAGTGCTTTCAACTGTATCTTGTCCCGAAATATTTTCGCGAAATATCACTGCCCCTATCTATCGTTGATGGTACCACTGTTTCTTCGCGTTGCAGAATAAATGAAGTGCGATTCGGAATGACCTGAGATTGGTTTTGTATTCGCACGTGCTCGCTCGGCTCTTTAAACATTTTGACTGTCGCCGACGTCGTATGTCGTCACCTGAGTGCAGCAGAGCTATGTTGAGTTTGCCGTAATTTTAGGTATAGTCCGTTCACGGCTATTTCAAACATTTCTGAAGTCCTGCTAAAGTTCTACTTTCGTGATATTCCTCCGCCTCATGCAAACATACCTTAACTAACTCTAGAAANTCTGAAGTCCTGCTAAAGTTCTACTTTCGTGATATTCCTCCGCCTCATGCAAACATACCTTAACTAACTCTAGAAAGTTACACAAAGGGGACAACGCGCCGCATTCACACGCACATACGCATTCGGTGTAATAATATTTTGTGTAACAACTATTTCTTACTAATCATCACCAACACACCTATTTTCTCACCGTTTTCATTCATATTAATTGTAATTAANGTAACAACTATTTCTTACTAATCATCACCAACACACCTATTTTCTCACCGTTTTCATTCATATTAATTGTAATTAAAATATTATAATTTATACATACAGTATATAAAAATATAAATAGCACTTGAGTTAAACCAAAAATAAGGAATTTTTTTTAAAAATGTTAACGGAGTATAAAACGCTTGTGATAGACGACTTCCTATAGGAAACAACCAAACACGTCATAATACATAGGGTGATTTTTCAAAGGTTTGATTTAAAAAGGGCGAAGAAACTGCGAATAGACTATACCCAGCCGTTTTCGAGGAATTACTAGCAACTTAATATTGCCACAGAGTACTTAGGAATACAGAGGCGAAACAGCCGCTTGCACCGCGAACTCCAGGCACACACACGCGCCAGCAAAATGGCGTTACTTGCCAGCAGCCCAGCCGATAGGGAAACCCTTCGCAGGATGCGGTAGCCAATCAGGCACTAGGCCCTTTCCAGAGCCTCGTGCAGCCAACAAGAGAATGGGCACGCCCGCATCTCTGTGTACTTATCTACTCTGTGTCTCGACTATGTATTATTTTACTCTTCTCAGCGAATACTGTATGCTGCCGTGTTTTCCAACGGGAGAAACCACGATCACGAGTACCTACAGGCGGTTTACGGCAAACTGAGAACTTTCGGAAGCCCCGCGTGAGATCTATTTGTTTGCGTATTGCGTAATTTCCCACCCTGTGTAAAATAACATGGCCATCGACCNGAAGCCCCGCGTGAGATCTATTTGTTTGCGTATTGCGTAATTTCCCACCCTGTGTAAAATAACATGGCCATCGACCTTGCGACTTTGTTCATGTGTCGGTTAAGTAAAACTGTGAAATTAAAGTTTAAGTAAATAAATAAAAATTTTATTTTTTAACGTTTTATGCATAGTAAAAAAATAAAACAAAAAAAATTATTTTAAAATTTACACATGTATACTTAACACTTTCAATTAAACGTCAAATCGTGGAACTACTTTTCTCACGTCGTTNCATGCGACTTTGTTCATGTGTCGGTTAAGTAAAACTGTGAAATTAAAGTTCAAGTAAATAAATAAAAATTTTATTTTTTAACGTTTTATGCAAAGTAAGAAAATAAAACAAAAAAAAATAATTTTAAAATTTACACATGTATACTTAACACTTTCAATTAAACGTCAAATCGTGGAACTACTTTTCTCACGTCGATACCAACTGTACTGGGTGCATCCCAGTTACTTTGCCCGTTAAAATACACGGAGAAAAAGGCAGCGATATTTCTCAAAGGTTGATTTCGAAACTGCTAATTTTGCTGTGAATAACCTATACCAGATGTAACATGTCCTTGAGGCGAACAAATTTACTTGTATAATAATTTTGATTCATCGTACGCGTTAATGAGAACTAACGGAGAGACAAGCCTCAACGTTCTGCTTAAGGGAGGTGTACGTACGTAAGTAATTAATTCGGAGTTGGATCGTCCCTGAGAGTTAAATCTTCTTCCCTAACACGCTATATTTGCTTTGTGGACCAGCTGAACCCCCAGACAATGGCAGAGGAGAGAATATGGGGCGAGAGCGCGGAGATTGCAAGAACTCCAAATGAAGTTAGCCCTCCCACCAGTGCCATCACCCTCCGCGGCACAGCTTTGCAAATCCTCTCGCCCGGACAAGCGGAGAACACGAGAGCATTGTNAGGTTGATTTCGAAACTGCTAATTTTGCTGTGAATAACCTATACCAGATGTAACATGTCCTTGAGGTGAACAAATTTACTTGTATAATAATTTTGATTCATCGTACGCGTTAATGAGAACTAACGGAGAGACAAGCCTCAACGTTCTGCTTAAGGGAGGTGTACGTACGTAAGTAATTAATTTGGAGTTGGATCGTCCCTGAGAGTTAAATCTTCTTCCCTAACACGCTATATTTGCTTTGTGGACCAGCTGAACCCCCAGACAATGGCAGAGGAGAGAATATGGGGCGAGAGCGCGGAGATTGCAAGAACTCCAAATGAAGTTAGCCCTCCCACCAGTGCCATCACCCTCCGCGGCACAGCTTTGCAAATCCTCTCGCCCGGACAAGCGGAGAACACGAGAGCATTGTGTAAACTTGGCGGCGACCGAAACAGCAGCCGCTCGACGACTCCGCAGTTGCGTCAACTGTTAACGAGCTGCGAATTTCGTTCCCAGCTGCACGGGAGCGCGGAAGCAATTTCACTTAAATCGCACGTGTTAGCAGACGTGTGGCTGCTTGCCTAGGCGGAACTCTGGTAAAACGCACTNCGACGACTCCGCAGTTGCGTCAACTGTTAACGAGCTGCGAATTTCGTTCCCAGCTGCACGGGAGCGCGGAAGCAATTTCACTTAAATCGCACGTGTTAGCAGACGTGTGGCTGCTTGCCTAGGCGGAACTCTGGTAAAACGCACTCGATTTGAAATCTGTTTCAATATTTGTGNAAATCCTCTCGCCCGGACAAGCGGAGAACACGAGAGCATTGTGTAAACTTGGCGGCGACCGAAACAGCAGCCGCTCAACGACTCCGCAGTTGCGTCAACTGTTAACGAGCTGCGAATTTCGTTCCCAGCTGCACGGGAGCGCGGAAGCAATTTCACTTAAATCGCACGTGTTGGCAGACGTGTGGCTGCTTGCCTAGGCGGAACTCTGGTAAAACGCACTCGATTTGAAATCTGTTTCAATATTTGTGNAGCAGACGTGTGGCTGCTTGCCTAGGCGGAACTCTGGTAAAACGCACTCGATTTGAAATCTGTTTCAATATTTGTGAGTAGCGTTTGTTGACGCCAGAGTATAAGGCTGTTTACGGTTAATTAAGCATTTTTTAAAATCAACTTTTGAAAAATGTCACTAACTCTACCTGCGCGTATTTAAACTGCCACAGTGACTGGCATGCGCCCGGTAAAGTTGGTAACGACGGAGTGAAAGTAGTTCCATGTCTTAATATTTAATTAAAAGTATTAGGCAAATATTTTTGAAAACTGGAATGATTAATTTTGCTTGGTGTTTTTTTAAAATGCTTTAAAGTGTAGGAATGAGCAAATATGTATAATATTTACTTTTCTAACAATATCGCAGTTTCAATTAACCAACGCACGAATAAAGTAATCATGTCCATGACAGTGTTAATTTTATATCTGGCGGAAGAATAGACAATATGCGTACAAGAAGATCTTAAGCAGAACTTCCAGAAGTGTTCAGTTTATTGCTAATAACTAGGGGCAGTGATATTTCGCGAAAATATTTCTAGACAAGATACTATTCAAATCACTGTGGGGTCGTCCAGCATTTTCGATTGGCTGAAGCATGTTCTGGTTGGTGTCAACTGTTTGTGCACTAATCACGAAGGTAGAGTGTCGGAGTAGCGGAATTATGAGTGGCTCGGCCAAATGCGGAAACGACACCAGCAGCCAACGGAAGTATGACAACAGCCGAGGTGCATAGATAGAATTGAAGTCTACTGTGTGCTCCGATTTATTCGCGAAAAATCGGTGGCCCTATTAATAACCTATAACATTTAGGTACCAAAACTGTGATACATAGTCATTAAAGTAACGGAGGAACTAGGTGGACACCTTTATTATTACGTCAAACAGTGACAGAAGAAGTCCCAAAGATACCAATTCAGTGCCTTGCTTGTAGAATCGATGATACAGCTGTTGGGTGTGATCATGTGGCTCATGTGGTTTGCGGTCTAAATGAGTGCTTTTGAGAAGCCTGTCAAGTTTTGTTTTCTNTGGGTGTGATCATGTGGCTCATGTGGTTTGCGGTCTAAATGAGTGCTTTTGAGAAGCCTGTCAAGTTTTGTTTTCTGTCAGACCACTTCTCATCTTTTCACAACATGTAGAAATCAATCCCTAAGGAAATATGGAGTAAAAAAGCAATTCCCGATTGCACATTGACCCTCTTCAGAATTAATATTAAACTAATTATTTTGTTGCCCCTGACGGCAATGAGTTGGCATCCCAAAGGCTGGCACTAACTCCAAGTAAGGTTTATTTCTGCTCAGATTGTGAAGCTCAGTGCTAATACTTTGACATATAAAACATGTTGCCTTCAGGTAGCACTGTTTTTGCACGTGTACTGGATTTCCTGTTTACATGTAAACAAATGAGATAACTGCAATTTTAATAAATTAAATACATTTATTTTCAAAATCTTCCGAAATTATTTGGTGTTAAAACCTACGAAGTGAATAAACTCCGTTCTAGGAACTATAGTGTACATTTAAAGAAATACNGAAATTATTTGGTGTTAAAACCTACGAAGTGAATAAACTCCGTTCTAGGAACTATAGTGTACATTTAAAGAAATACGCCCACACGTTATTTGATATTCGGTCGTAAATCTGGATTTAGCACAATTTTCTCATGCAAGTTATTTTATATACGTGTTATACCATAATTCAATGATTAGTTTTGATGAGAGCTATCTTTATTTCACCCTGAAATCGTAAATGTTTTTACTAAAGCATGCGTGTTAACGAAAGGGCAGAGCCAAACGCAACTGTATTTTTTCTCGTTTACGCTTGTAAACATCACCGGAGGGCGTGCATAATAGCTACGAAATAAAGTGAATACTTAATATTTTTGTATGGTCAAGTATATATCACAAATACGAACAAAACACAAAGCCCGCATCTCAATGGCTGTGGTAATAAAACGAGAACTATGTACAGCACACATCAAACATTTTATTATTTGCAACACAAACTGGATACGAAATGATTAAACCACTCAGTCCCAGAGTCCACGATCGAGAACATGGGAAGATGACGGATATTTATGGTTGGCGCTGCACATAGAAAGGAATCAGAGGATGGTGTTTCTGGCATATTCTGATTTGCTGAAGTTGATGCACCTCTCATTTGTGAATGGTTAATGTTGACATCAACGAACACGTCGTACATTGTTCATTGGTTCCGAGAAGAACGCTCTGGAACAATTTTCTAAGTTCAGAAAATGTAGAAGGCGCCCCTCGGTAATGTCACATATGGCACGCATACTCACGGAAGGTCTTGAAGACTGGTGGGGGGATGTGGGGAGCGACCCGAAGACGAAGCTTGCAAGCCGGCCGTCGCCCAGTATTGTAACGGTACTCGCGGCTCAAGCAGCAGTACAACGGGGCACCACAAACCCAGGTCAGGTTCACGTCCCCGACGTCGTCGTCAGCGAATCCCACGTAGTGTCTGTAGACCAGCGATCGCAGGACGTTCAGTCCTTAAACAGGTGCTCATTGTTAGATTGACACCGTCAGTGCACATCAAAAATTGAAATGAGTGCAACACTTGAGCTTGTTAATTAATTCGGGACTGAACAGATCCTCCAACCCCACGGGCAGTTTGCGACTGTTATCGACCGTCCTACTCCGGTCAGCTACTCTCGCATCTCTATAACGTCGCCGATCGCGTTGCGCGGTCAAACAGCTCGCGCGGTAATCAAGGATTCAGCAAACACACCGAACACGCTTCTCCGCTCCGCACCCCTTCCCTTCCGAATGCCCACACTTCCTTGCGCCGGCCGCAACGAGCGACAACTAACCCGCTAATCAAACTGGCTGCTGATTTGGAGAACCCTCGGCAATGCACGCTTCAGCAGGGCGGCCCGAGCCCAATTACCGTCATTTACTAGCAGCTCCATTGTCGGTTGCGGCATTGCCGTCAACAACACACGGCAACCAGAGTTGAACTGCATTCCGGAGTGGGGTTTGGGGCAATGTGGACGTTGCTTACATTGGGCAAACATAAAATGCCTCCGTAGTTGCCAAATGGGTTTCATTGTAAGCTGCTGTGTCTATTATAATAAAAAAAAACTGTAAAATATTTCATAGTATTTTTTTTATTTCGTTTGTCCATTCATAAATTTGGTTATTGAAATATAAATGTGGTCATTTAAAAGTGCCAGAGTAAGCAAAAATCGCTGTGAAAAGNATTCATAAATTTGGTTATTGAAATATAAATGTGGTCATTTAAAAGTGCCAGAGTAAGCAAAAATCGCTGTGAAAAGCCTATTCTTTACTATATTTATTCTTCTGTCAAACGGTGTTTTGAACTAAATAGCGACAATACTGTATCCTTTCTGGACATATTGCAGTATTAAAACCATAAAAGTCACCGCTTAAAATTCCGAGGAATCAAAAACACGCACGAAGTTTCTTTGTGGTTTTTTCCAACGCCGCCGCAATGCTTCCTTATACCCAGGAGAAACCAAATTAATGTGTACGTTTAGGGACTAATTGTAATCACAAAATTTAACTAATGGGCTGAAATACGTCTCTGTATTCTGATGACGCATTTGAAAAAACCAATGTGGCAGCTGCGGCTTTAAAATGCATGTAATTTTCCAGGGGGCTAACTTTGGAAGCTGTCTTACAAAATAAGACACGAAGACGTTCGTGATTCACGGCACACATTGTGAGCG
The DNA here is from genome assembly GCA_002778355.1 of Clitarchus hookeri. Lineage (NCBI taxonomy): Eukaryota > Metazoa > Arthropoda > Insecta > Phasmatodea > Phasmatidae > Clitarchus > Clitarchus hookeri. The sequence continues at coordinate 87,696 of NQII01006685.1, read as the reverse complement.
GTGTTGGATCCCCTTATGCGATGGTTATGGAACAGAAGGTAGCGCACATGCATACGCATACATATAGGACGATCCAAAAATTTACCAAGTTCATTTCAGGATGGGATGTGTTTCGAAGACGTGCTGGTATTGGATTATAGTTTATCGTAGACGATTTGGAGTGACCTGAGTCAATAACAGATCTGCTAAAAACGACGACCATATCCCGCAAAACGAGATAAAAAATAAATCCAGGGTAAAAAAAATAGCTGCTCTTAATGAGGCAGCAAAATGTGAAAGAACCAATGCATAAATACAATAGCCTCAGGCTATATAAATATAACTATATATACTTGTATAATACCGAAGTAGGAATAAAACTGAGTGGAAGTAATCAGTCTCACAAATTCAAATATTGAGAACATTTAGATTTTTCAAATGTAAGAGAGAAGATGCATAGTATGATAAAACAAACACCACTTGGGATTTGCTAATGCAGTATATTCCCTGTTTCTTCAAACTTTTGAAATCAATCCTTTGAAAGCTCGCCCCATGTAAGACGCGTGTGGTTCTTTTCCATATATGCTACGTATCAGAAGCTTTTTATACTTCTGTTATCAAAATAGTACCTTATTTTTGGTCAAATTAAAATTNCATATATGCTACGTATCAGAAGCTTTTTATACTTCTGTTATCAAAATAGTACCTTATTTTTGGTCAAATTAAAATTTAACTTATATTTGATTTATTAATTAAAGTATTTAGTTTATAATGAATACGAACAAAACTAGAGAAAATAGATGTGTTGGTAATGCCTAGTAAGAAATAATTCTTATGCAGACTATTATTAGACTGAGTGTGCACGAATGCAGTGCGTTGTACATTTGGTGTTGTCCTCCAGACTCGGTAAAGCTTTGCTCGCACGGGGCGAATTAATATTCTGGAAGTAGAGCTTCAGCAGGGCCTAAGAAAAGTTGGAAGTAACCGTGTATGGACTATACACGCGTTGCTATGGCAATTCCTCACTCCAGCGCCACAATATCGGAAGACCGATACCTAAACAAGGAAGTTCACAGCGGTGTCGCCAGGTGCCGTTCGCCGGAGGAAGTGAGGCACACGATAACGACCGGGCGAGGCATTGTGTATTTNACAGCGGTGTCGCCAGGTGCCGTTCGCCGGAGGAAGTGAGGCACACGATAACGACCGGGCGAGGCATTGTGTATTTCTTGCTCCACATTCCGACAATGTTTTCTTTCCCCCCTCCGACGAGACAGTCGGAAGGAAGGTTAAACACGAACGNTTTCCCCCCTCCGACGAGACAGTCGGAAGGAAGGTTAAACACGAACACGGAAGCTCTCGAAAGTTCGTCGAACTCTCCGATATCTCTGCTCTGCCACGCCGCCTTTCTACAACTCTTGGTAATTGGAAATAAAAATGTCAATGGAAAAAAAGTCCAACTTTTAAACTCATGTTAAAATACCTAAGAGCTGTTATATCTCAGGAATAAATACAGAGTTCCATTTTAAATAAACCTGATTATTGGAGGAGGAATTTATTTTGACGAATCCTCTCCTTTAAGTACGTGTATACGTTGCTAAAGATTCGCCAACAACATCCAAGATTGTGTCTTTCGAGAAAATACAGTATTGCAGTTTCTAGAATAAATTTTTTTTTCAGCACATTTTATACCAAATTTTGGCCACAACGATGAGCGTATTTATGAATAAAATACACAGCATACCTAAACACCTAAATAATACGTGCATTCCCAAGGAAACTGTGACATTATTGGCTAGTTTGGAGAGGTTTTGGGGCAAAGGTGAAAAACGCCCCCACAGCATCGCCTGAAATTCGCACTGTTACATTTTATTTTGTTTTCATTCATTTGGCGTTGTTACGGACAGAAGCCGCAAAACCGTTTCTTACAGTGCAAAAAAATTAAGGTTTGCAAAATGGTTTAAGCGAAGGGAAAAAATATCGCAGATTCCGCAAATAAAACAGGAATTCCTGAGTTACCACGCAGAGTGAAAGGCTTGTTTCAGCCATCAAAATATTTGATTGTACAGGGCCAAAAATATATATTTAGTGTCCCAACTAAATTTTTGCTTGAGTAAAAAAAACTTGAAAAGCAAGGAAAATGAATTTTTTTCATCTAAAAAAATGCATGCTTGAATAAACAAAACCTGTGCGTTGGATTCAAAACAATTAGTCTGTCACAAAATATTTAGTTGTACAACTGTATGGGTTGGTTTGGCCACTCATTTTGTTGCCTTAGAAAATATAGCTTGAGATTATGTCTATAATTTTTCTGACAAATAGGATAGTAACAATGTATGTTAGTGCGCTTACTTATGTATGAGTAATGATTGAATAGAAATCAAAATATAAAAATTTAAACAGGGAACTAAAAAGTAAAACTGTAAAAACCTAAAGGGGTCGCGGTGGCTGAACGGTTAGCCTGCTCGCCTCCCACCAAGNAAACTAAAAAGTAAAACTGTAAAAACCTAAAGGGGTCGCGGTGGCTGAACGGTTAGCCTGCTCGCCTCCCACCAAGGCGAACCGGGTTCAATAACCATCCGGGTCACTCCCGGATTTTCGCATGTGGGAATCGTGCTGGACGATGCCGCTGGTCAGAGGGTTTTCTCGGGGATCTCCCGTTTTTCCCCCGCCCCTTCATTCCGGCGCTGCTCTATACTCACATCAATCATACTTAGAGACCTGAAAAGTTCGCGAGTTCAATGGCCTGCAGGCTAGACTCTGAAGTCGTATGTATAAATATGCCGATATCAGCTGCACATTGGTTGTCTGCTGTCACAGTGGAAGGCTATGATTGGACCAGCGTTCACCAGGAGGCGTCAAACACCGTGTCGACCAATGATTAAAGTTTCGTAAACACACGTGTTTTGAATTCTAGCTTGTCCCGAAATGAATCCGCGAATTATTCAGGTCTGTAATCATACTTTACGTACGTACTGTGTATCCTTTGTGAGAAGACATTTATTTACTCTCTTGAATGGACCGGTCAGATTTCGGTTACTGCGTTACTGAAAGTCCGCGATTCGCGAGCAGACGCCTAAGAAGACTAACAACTGAACACATCCAATCACGAAAGCAGATATCACCTAAATTGTTTTGAAATACAACCAGTCATGGAATCTTTTCACGAAAATTAGGTGCCCCTAATTAAAATGGGTCACTATAGATTCGGAAATTTCGCGAGTTCCTTTGAGGATAAGATAGATTTCAACGACATGTATATTTGAATTTTATTTTTCAATTGGATCACAGTTAGTTCGACACTCTGTGGACTACACTGAGCCAATAACTTATCTGTAAGGTAAAATGGACCGAATCGCCTGCTACCTGGTATAGAGGAAAATTGGAGCACCACCCGATGAACAACTATCTGAGGCTAGGGTATGCAAGAGATCGTGGAGTCTAGCTTGCCTGATGAATCCGTGAAATTTCAGAGTCTCTAAGCATCCCCGAAACCGCTAAATTATAGAGAGATGTACAAAGACATGACACACAAAGACAACCGTTGAGTCTTATGAGTGTTTAACTGACATAGGTAAGGGGGAGGAGAACTGCGTTTACAACGCAGCTTGGCCGTTCTGCACCGCGACTGTCATGTTTGTCGGAAAGTACGAGGCGTGCACATCTCCGGTCGTATTTCCCATCGAGGCAGGAATAACAAGAGATGGGCACGCTATGACGCCATTGAAGCTGCATTTTTGTCCATCGGCATAGTGTGAAACCCCAAACATTGAAAATGTCGAGGCAGGTTTTTGTATTTAATGCATGTAAAATGTGGACGTTTTTAAAAAAAAATAACAACTAATGAAGCTAAGATTTCAGGCTAATTATCAACATGCTTTGATACAATAGTATCATTTCAATTTTGACAGGTTAGGTTTCCAATGTTTCGGGTGTCACAACATGGCGGACAGACTTCCATTTTATCACGCACGTTCACAGACAAGGCCACTTATTGGTATTTCCTGCAGTCNCACAACATGGCGGACAGACTTCCATTTTATCACGCACGTTCACAGACAAGGCCACTTATTGGTATTTCCTGCAGTCACATCTGTATTTCAAAGAAATTCTCTAGTTTCGTGTTTGCGAAATGACACAAAAAAAATTGTTTCTACTTTGAAAAAAAAAAAAATTCTTTCTGTGTCCCGGGAAGACGAAAAGAACTTCTGCGCTTGAAGTGTTCAAAGTAATGATTCCATCTACTCTTTTTATTTGATCTCGGGTAGACGAGTCTCGACTTTCCACACGTCCAAGTTGGCAACCCTAGTCGGCGGGCAACGTGACGACGGTGCAGGTTCGCACGACGTGCGGGTCGTGAACTTCCTCTGCGCCACAGACCGTGTTACCATGTCACGTGGTCGAGCTGCGAGCGACAGCGGCTCTCATGTTTCACTGCGACGTTGCAGGCGTAGAGAGGCGGAAATGAGGTGGAGGACGAGAACTCCTTTTTTCGCACAGCGAGAGAGAAAAATGAGGCGGGAGGAGGGGAATGCTGACGATAGCTTGCCGCGGCTGCTCAGGTCGCGTGGAAGCAACCAACAGATACTTAACTTCTAACATTCGCTGTGCGAAATCGATCGCACATTTACCACACAAGTGTAGGAATGTAAGATTGATAGAGTTTATCATCATTAGGGGCAGTGATATTTCGCGAAAAGATTTCAAGACAAGATACAGTCCAAAGCACTGTAGGGTCGTCCAACTTCTTTGATTGGCTAAAAAAAAAATGTTCTAGCCATTGTTAACCGTTTGCGCACGAATCACGAAGGTTCAGTGTCGGAGTTACTTAGTCCTGAGTGGCTTGGTCAAAGACGGACATGGCACCAGCAGCCAATGGAGGTATAACAACAGCTGAGGTGTGTATATAGTATCGAAGTCTACTGTGTGTTCCGATTTTTACCCGAAAAGTCACTGGCCCTAAGCATCGTGCATCTTTGGTAACATTACTGCACTTGTGAAGGAAAAAAAGTTATAAATGCGCGTATTAACTGCACTCAACATTTATAGAATTCCGAAACACTATCGGCGAAATAGCAGCTTGTACGGCGAACTCCAGCCGCTGACGTCAGCAAAATGTTGGCACGCCGTTCGCCAGTCTGCGGCCTGGTAACCCACTCGCCAGCCGGCAGCCAAACCAATAGGGAACTTTTAGCAGTATGCAGCAACAAATAAGACGCAAGGTCCGTTCCAAGAGCCTCGCGCAGCCAATCAGAAAATGGGTACTTTTCCACATAAAAAGAACCGCCACGCCGCTTCCTCACTGAGTACACTGATGTAAAAAATGTACGTAAAAATTCTCCATTACAAGTTTATTAATTTTACTTAATTTTTATAATGTAATATTGAATTGGTAATATTCTTAATTGCTTCCTTCACTCTATAGTATATATTTACACCGCACGCAATTGTTGCCATTGGCTAAACAGCTATATATTCGGCATATTCTTAAGCCCGTCAATCCACACTGTGCAACTATTTAAAACATAAAAATGTTACTACAAAAGTTCTTAAGTGTCTAACATAAACAGAAATCAATTTTACTGACCTCCAAGTTAAAACATTGCGCTATTAATAATACGTTAAGCTTCACGACATATTTTACTTATTCAGTAACAGAATTATTATTAGTAGCCTACTACAGGAGGTATTAGCATAAAATGTGTAAAGCAACGGCTAGAGAATTTCTTCGAAGGTTGACATTAAAAATTTCACATTAATCATGAATCAGCTTCATGTATAAACTGAAATTGTGTTCGTATTATTGATGTTTGCGTGTTCGATTTTCATACAACGAATTTTTTTTTTTTTTAGGTCTTGGTTTCGTTCTATTTAATAAAGGGCATATGACGTTACATATAACTAAAATTTACGAGGGAAAAGCAAAAGAACATTTTTTAATACCTCCATTTAGTTCTTATTAGTTTTAAAATAGAAAAATATGGCGCATAGTAACAGTTGTTGACAGTTACAGAGAAAGTATTAGGGGCTTTGATGAAAAAGAAAACGAATTTGGCAGCTACCATGGACAAATGGCGAGTCTGTGCTTACACTCCTCCATCCGAAGCGAACAGAGGTTGTAATCACATAAAATGTGGCACACTGTCATATTGGTTAGCGCTACAATATCACCTCTTCGAAAATCACGAAGGTGATAGATGCTTTATTTCAGCCGTTCTAATTTCAATGTTGTTATTGCTGATGTCCGTGTTATATAGTATTACACGTTGGCTATGTATGTTTGGTGTATAAACCATTCTTGTTTAGCGAAAAAGGCTTAAAAATACGGAGGTTCTTAAGTAACCATTTTCGCTTTGTTGTTTAACGCTGAGGGGATATGCACTGTAAACAATTTTAACTTGTCTTAAAAAATTTTTTTATACCAATANGATTTTTACCCGAAAAGTCACTGGCCCTAAGCATCGTGCATCTTTGGTAACATTACTGCACTTGTGAAGGAAAAAAGTTATAAATGCGCGTATTAACTGCACTCAACATTTATAGAATTCCGAAACACTATCGACGAAATAGCAGCTTGTACGGCGAACTCCAGCCGCTGACGTCAGCAAAATGTTGGCACGCCGTTCGCCAGTCTGCGGCCTGGTAACCCACTTGCCAGCCGGCAGCCAAACCAATAGGGAACTTTTAGCAGTATGCAGCAACAAATAAGACGCAAGGTCCGTTCCAAGAGCCTCGCGCAGCCAATCAGAAAATGGGTACTTTTCCACATAAAAAGAACCGCCACGCCGCTTCCTCACTGAGTACACTGATGTAAAAAATGTACGTAAAAATTCTCCATTACAAGTTTATTAATTTTACTTAATTTTTATACTGTAATATTGAATTGGTAATATTCTTAATTGCTTCCTTCACTCTATAGTATATATTTACACCGCACGCAATTGTTGCCATTGGCTAAACAGCTATATATTCGACATATCCTTAAGCCCGTCAATCCACACTGTGCAACTATTTAAAACATAAAAATGTTACTACAAAAGTTCTTAAGTGTCTAACATAAACAGAAATCAATTTTACTGACCTCCAAGTTAAAACATTGCGCTATTAATAATACGTTACGCTTCACGACATATTTTATTTATTCAGTAACAGAATTATTATTAGTACTACAGGAGGTATTAGCATAAAATGTGTAAAGCAACGGCTAGAGAATTTCTTCGAAGGTTGACAATAAAAATTTCACATTAATCATGAATCAGCTTCATGTATAAACTGAAATTGTGTTCGTATTATTGATGTTTGCGTATTCGATTTTCATACAACGAATTTTTTTTTTTTTTTAGGTCTTGGTTTCGTTCTATTTAATAAAGGGCTTATGACGTTACATATAACTAAAATTTACGAGGGAAAAGCAAAAGAACATTTTTTAATACCTCCGTTTAGTTCTTATTAGTTTTAAAATAGAAAAATATGGCACATAGTAACAGTTGTTGACAGTTACAGAGAAAGTATTAGGGGCTTTGATGAAAAAGAAAACGAATTTGGCAGCTACCCTGGACAAATGGCGAGCCTGTGCTTACACTCCTCCATCCGAAGCGAACAGAGGTTGTAATCACATAAAATGTGGCACACTGTCATATTGGTTAGCGCTACAATATCACCTCTTCGAAAATCACGAAGGTGATAGATGCTTTATTTCAGCCGTTCTAATTCCAATGTTGTTATTGCTGATGTCCGTGTTATATAGTATTACACGTTGGCTATGTAGGTTTGGTGTATAAACCATTCTTGTTTAGCGAAAAAGGCTTAAAAATACGGAGGTTGTTAAGTTTGTTGTTTAACGCTGAGGGGATATGCACTGTAAACAATTTTAACTTGTCTTAAAAAATTTTTTTATACCAATAGAAAATTTACCTCACAGGGACAGCATGTTAGATACCTTTAATAAATTGGAAAAGTCAATTACATCGTTGTAAAATGTGGAACACGAACACAGAAACGCGAACCAATCACTAGCCACCTACAACCGAATGCAGCTGGGAAAATAAATACGTCTCAGCTGTATAAGTTGGCATTTATTTATCACAGTCTAAAGACCTTCTCAGATATCGTATTTAGTGGACATTATTTTACAGCAAGGAGTAGCGTTCATTAAAAGACTTAAAAAAAAAATATATATACAATGTTTCACCTCATCGCACAGTTAAGGAACCACTGTTGTATTTCATTTCACTAATTTAAATTCCTTGATGTCGATTAAAAAATAGCACCACTCGTATCTTAATTTTAGCACGGTGGTAATTAACTTCCACGAATATTAAATGAAGATGTGATGTTTACATTTCATCAGCAGGAAAGCAGTGCAAATATCTCTTGTGAAAACAATTATGAAGTAACTCTTTGTTATTTTGCTAAACGAGAGACAGACAATGCGACACCCAGACAAAACGCTTAGCCCAGCTCCTCGAGTGGGAAAAAAAAATTATTCCTGCATCTCGACAGCTCTTAGGCTTCGCCATTGTTTCCAGCATCTGCGGCTCGAGTAAAACGACGCAGCGAAACATGAGCTGTACTGGAAACCAGTATGGTGCGGACATTGTAGTTGCGCGTTGAACTGTCAACCGTGCTTCCAGCGCCTGGAGGCGGTAAGTCGAGAAAGTGCACATTAAGATCTCGGCCCATAGCCTGTACGCGGTTTCTTCACACATTTTGAATCAAACCTTTGAGAAATCACCCTATGTATGACATTTCCAATTGTTTCTTAAATACGCCATTTAACACAAGCGTTTTGAACGTGTAATAACATCTTATTTGTTGTTAAATTAAAACTTTAAATTATATTTTATAGATAAAATTGTAATATTCAATTTATAATTAACATGAACGAAGCCAGAGAGAAAATAAGCGTGTTGGCAATGCCTAGTAAGAAATAGTTCTTGTGTAGGAGATTATCGAGTGCGTTGTCATTTCGGTGTAATTTTATAAATCGCGTTAACATTTGTTTGCATGAGGCGGAGGAATACCCTGAAAGTAGAACTTTTCCAGAGCTTCAGAAAATTTAGAAGTAACCATGAATGGACTATGCCAAGCCTGCACCCACGGACTTTAAATGGAGAATCGATGTTACAGAAATTCCTTCTCAATGCATCAACTTTAAAGATGACTGTTTCAAACAAAATATTCAACACGACTTTGTCATAAAATACTGCCATATTAAAATAATATATATATTTATTCATTTATTATTATTTTTAAGTATATAAGTCTAAATGTTAAATTTTTGGAAAAAATCATTAAACATAAAAATTGGGAAGTTTTCTTACCTTGTCAGTATTACTTAATAAATGTCACGTAGAATAATTTTTGTCTGAAACAGTTATCTTTAAAGTTGACTCTCCAGTTAAGCTGTGTAGCTGCAAGCTTTCTAGGCGGTGACTTTGAGGGGCCGCCTACCGGACGCGTCAACTGCGTTGCAGGTTGTTTGAAATACACGTTTCCCCACGAAGCTACTAAACGTGCGTCCATTCTGGTGACATACTTAAGTATCACACGCTTCAGACCCCACGCAGATTAGAAAAACAATTCCAGGGTACTCCAACACAGCTAAAAACTTTTTTTTAAAAGCATTGTATCTGAGAATATACGCGTCAGATACATAGAAAAATACTCTAGTGCCCCGCATGGAATTTTGCCACAGGCTTTCCACCAATAAAATGATAGTGTCACCGCAGAAAGTCCCATAGGTACACGCAATAAAACTAAACTACTGTACACCGGTTTATAACCTTACGCTTAGTGTCGATGGCGCACTTGATAAGCGCAAGAGTGTAGCTCTTATATCTCCGACGTTCCTCGGCTTAAAACGCGCAAAATACTGTATCTCCAGGATGGCGGACTTCTTATGAGCGTTGGATATGTGTGTGTGTGATTGCATATTTAGAGACACTGGAAAATACCAAATTTTTTTTTAGCCAAAATGTATTAGAAAATACTGTAGCTAGTTTATCCTTTTATACTTAGGTGATAACATTTTGACTCGGTCAAGTTCTCTGAGATCAATCATGCATGCATGGCAACGAATGACGAAAGAAAATAAATGACGTGTGTTACAGTAAATTGGATCCTAGCAAACAGTCAGTTTTTCCCGCGATAAACCANTGCTCAAGTTTAAAAAATTGCATGTAATTTAATTTACAGCGAATTAAAAATTAACTGCGGCGTATTTTCTCAACCCGTTCATTCCCACGTTAATTTATTGTCTTTTTGTGTTGCAAATAAGAACATTTTTGACGCTTGCTGTACTTAAGTTGGCTAAGATCTTGTTCATTTATCAAAACCAAAAACCTGTAAGTGTTGTGATCAGTGATTAGTAGGGCCAGTGACTTTTAGCGTAAAAATCGGAGCACACAGTAGACTTCACTACTATATACACACCTCAGCTGTTGTTATACCTCCATTGGCTGCTGGCGCCGTGTACGTCTTTGACCAAGCCACTTAGGACTAAGTAACTCCGACACTGAACCGTCGTGATTCGCGCGCAAACGGTTAACACGGGCCAGGACATTTTTTAGCCAATCAAAGAAGTTGGACGACCCTAAAGTGCTTTGAACTGTATCTTGTCTCGAAATATTTTTGCGAAATATCACTGTCCCTAGTGATAAGTAATATGAATCACTCGTAACGTTGAGCAGTGGCACGGTTTACGAACCAGTTACTCCCAGGGAAAATCACTGGGCTCTGAGCTTCGTAGAGTACAGTGCCGGTCTAAGATTACCTTCCTGTGCCACACGTAGGCAGTTGGCTATAATTGGCATGGAATTCACAACTAATAATTATTAAGTACTCGACGGTATCACTCTGAAGTGCGTGACTGTGTCGTCCTTAGCTCTCCCTCACTTCTAATGCTCGAAGCTTAAAAAATATATTCAGTCTAGTTCGATCTCGTGCTCAGTGAACTGGTTATCCCAGATATTTATGACCTTTAAATATCAACCCATGTTTGGAACAGAAATTTAAGACTAGAAACTGGAACTGAAAAGACTAATTTCCTCCCTCAACAACAAATAAGTTACCATTGTTACTCTAATTTTATTTATGTGTGTACCTTTCCTTTTTTCTTTATTACAGTGAAGCCCTTTTATAATGTCACTTTCCCATTTAAAATAAATTCACGTTTGTCATGCAGTTTACGAATTATTAGTAAAATTAATTTTATAAATTTTCTATCGCGACGCTAGCACCACTGCGTCGTTCGTCTTTGGAAAATCTTCTCTGCAAGGTGACCTTCTCCTTGGCCGGCTCGGCTCCCGACCTTTTTCCTCCCCTCATTTACCTCCCTTGATTACCCCTCCTTGTGCGTCATAATTTTTTTAATATGGAGGCAAGTTAATATAAATCATCACTTGTTTTGTGCTGCCCTTATTCTAAGCCTATCCTATGTGAGAACTTCGTCGTGTCGACGCCTGCTAGAGCTGTGCCAAATTGCAATATGACTTAAATAGTTAATTTATTCGTCCTTGGGACGTGTGATATGAGCCGCTTTTTAACTTGTATCGTTATGTGAGCGGCCGCAATGTGGAGCTACTTAAAACGGTGAGTCGTGGTTGCAGCATTTTTGCTTTGGGTCTGACTAGTGTCGCATGCAGTGTCATAGTCTTTTCTAAATTGTGGTTTTGGTCGGCGGCCTAAATTGTGGTTTCGATTAAACTATGTTATAACTTTGCTGTGTGTTCCAGATGTTTTTAAAGTGTAGAGAATAGTATTTGTCTGCAGCCCACTTATATTCATTTTTAAAGTTTAATTGATTCTGCTGTGCTTCCACGACTCACGCGTTGGGCGTTGTTGATTCAATATTTTAAACGTCGTCGTCCTTTATTCTTTATTCGATGGAGCTTTGATTGAGTCTTCTGACTGCCTTTATCGACGTAACCTTAAATGTTAAGATTTTAAGGCAGATTTTAAATAGTTTTTATTTTTACGTAAATGGCGCTTTACAGCGCTTCTAAGGCTGCCCTCCTTTGGTTTAATGGCTCATTTTGAAAACACTAATCCGTACTATCAATAATTCATATTTTGAATATTTTAAAAGTATTGCTTGTTATTGTAATCAATTTGATTGAGCCTTTTGAGTGTTGTGAATTTTTGGTGTATTCTTGTAAACTTTAATCACAATACACATTATTGAATTTTGTTTTTTGTTCGTTATTTGTGCTGCGGCACACTTTACATGGCATTTTTTTTCACTGGAAATGAAAGGCTGGTCTACTACGAGGCACAAAGTAGAGGCAGCCAAGCTTCCCAAAGTAGTTCAGCGAAAAACCTGCATTTGAAAAGAAGCTGGGTGTGGATGACGTTAACCCTTTTAATTCAGGATTTTTGAATCAATGCTAAATCATTTTTTGTGAACTTCGTAGTGACCGTTCCAAAAGCGAACAAACCATACGATGCAAGAATTAATTAAAAGTTACTCATTACGAAGAAATAAAAAAAGAAGGTTATTTCTGTAATTTGGTTTAATTGCAACAACGCACCAGGCACGACCCGCTTTTTAGAAATTTAAAAAAATATGTTGGTAAACGTAACAGTTGGAACCACTTAGAGTACCTCAATTATTTAGTACATTTTCATTATCAACAATAGTATTGGTATGTGGCGTAAAATTGCAAAACATTAAACATAGTCAAAATAATGATTTCTATAGTTATCTTTCTGTACCTTCCTATTCATAAAATTGGCAAAATTTGTCTGAATACGTGGCAGGATTCACAAGAGTTCAGATAACAGCAGTTCGCCTATCACAACACACGCGAACGCGTTTCACGATTTTGAACCCAGAGAAGGTAAGACCTACATATAAACGATGTTTCAGTAAAGAGCAGCCATCGCACTGCTTACCTTGGCAANGAGAAGGTAAGACCTACATATAAACGATGTTTCAGTAAAGAGCAGCCATCGCACTGCTTACCTTGGCAACTAGCCGATCGCTCTCACTCCACTTTTACTAACGGTACGGAAATTCCGCTCGCAGAAAAAAAAAATTCCATGTGTTTCTGCAACTCTTTGCCGATGGCGTTTTTCGAGTCGGCTTACTTCGCCTGTCGACTGATTTCCATTCCAGTACCAAGAGAAAACTTACACAGGAGAAAACAAAATATTCACAGAACACGCGTTTTTATTGTCTAGTAGAGTGAAATGTGCACATCGCCAGTGCGCGCTGTGGGTACGTACTCTGCAGGGGCTGAGGTTTCCTACAGAAGTTACGTTGGGAAANAATATTTTAAACGTCGTCGTCCTTTATTCTTTATTCGATGGAGCTTTGATTGAGTCTTCTGACTGCCTTTATCGACCTAACCTTAAATGTTAAGATTTTAAGGCAGATTTTAAATTGTTTTTATTTTTACGTAAATGGCGCTTTACAGCGCTTCTAAGGCTGCCCTCCTTTGGTTTAATGGCTCATTTTGAAAACACTAATCCGTACTATCAATAATTCATATTTGGAATATTTTAAAAGTATTGCTTGTTATTGTAATCAATTTGATTGAGCCTTTTGAGTGTTGTGAATTTTTGGTGTATTCTTGTAAACTTTAATCACAATACACATTATTGAATTTTGTTTTTTGTTCGTTATTTGTGCTGCGGCACACTTTACATGGCATTTTTTTTCACTGGAAATGAAAGGCTGGTCTACTACGAGGCACAAAGTAGAGGCAGCCAAGCTTCCCAAAGTAGTTCAGCGAAAAACCTGCATTTGAAAAGAAGCTGGGTGTGGATGACGTTAACCCTTTTAATTCAGGATTTTTGAATCAATGCTAAATCATTTTTTGTGAACTTCGTAGTGACCGTTCCAAAAGCGAACAAACCATACGATGCAAGAATTAATTAAAAGTTACTCATTACGAAGAAATAAAAAAGAAGGTTATTTCTGTAATTTGGTTTAATTGCAACAACGCACCAGGCACGACCCGCTTTTTAGAAATTTAAAAAAATCTGTTGGTAAACGTAACCAGTTGGAACCACTTAGAGTACCTCAATTATTTAGTACATTTTCATTATTAACAATAGTATTGGTATGTGGCTTAAAATTGCAAAACATTAAACATAGTCAAAATAATGATTTCTATAGTTATCTTTCTGTACCTTCCTATTCTTAAAATTGGCAAAATTTGTCTGAATACGTGGCAGGATTCGCAAGAGTTCAGATAACAGCAGTTCGCCTATCACAACACACGCGAACGCGTTTCACGATTTTTAACCCAGAGAAGGTAAGACCTACATATAAACGATGTTTCAGTAAAGAGCAGCCATCGCACTGCTTACCTTGGCAACTAGCCGTTCGCTCTCACTCCACTTTTACTAACGGTACGGAAATTCCGCTGGCAGAAAAAAAAAATCCATGTGTTTCTGCAACTCTTTGCCTTCGCATCTGCCAAGGAAAGACCGGATTTGTATCTAGAAGATCGAGAATGGCGGCAGATGTCAAGATGGCGGTTTTCGAGTCGGCTTACTTCACCTGTCGACTGATTTACATTCCAGTACCAAGAGAAAACTTACACGGGAGAAAACAAAATATTCACAGAACACGCGTTTTTATTGTCTAGTAGAGTGAAATCTGCACATCGCCAGTGCGCGCTGTGGGTACGTACTCTGCAGGGGCTGAGGTTTCCTACAGAAGTTACGTTGGGAAAATAAATGGCTGCGGTGATCACATTTCTCTACCCATAACCCGTTTAGATCATACTAATATTATAAATGCGAAAGTCTGTGTGTGCGTTTGTGTGTGTATGTTTGTTACCACTCAGCTCCATAACGGCTGAACGGATTTTGATGAAACTTGGTATGTAGGTACTTCAGGTCCTGGAATAGGACATAGGATACTTTTTATCACGGGAAATTGTACGGTTTCTGTGGAATAACAACAAAACATAATTTTGCAACGGCTAGGAACGTGACCGAAATATTTTTTTTCCTCCGGTGTCAGAGATTATCAGGCCGCCCAAGGACCTCTGAAACGGCTTAACGACCGCTATCAATCGATAACAACCGGGACCGAATATTTAACACGCCCTCCGAAGTCCGGAAGCGCTCAGATGTCATGCCACTAAACGGCCACCCATCCAAATGTGTGCGGCTGGGAACGTTGCTTAACTTTGGTGATCGATTAAGATCCCTCAGTCAAGCGTAAAAAGTAGTACCTAGGTACCCTTTTTTTCTAAAGTTACAACTTGATGAAACTCACGTTTTGATTTTCATACATCGACGCTGGAAACGGAAATGTGGTAACTACGCGATACTTGCACAGATACACTAAAAAAAAAAACCCCTACTTCTTGGCTATCGGGTAAAATATATTTCCTTCCTTTTGGTTTGCCGTAATTAGTGAAAAACCTAGGCCAACATAGTATAATTTTATAATTCTGTTTTCACATAAATGAGTTCTTTTCTCAATTTATTTATTACTGTATCACTGTAAAACTCAATTGTACCCGGGCGAAGCCGGGCCGGTTCGCTAGGTGTTAATATAGGGAAAGTTGTTGGTATTGTAATACCAGCAAAACTTACTGTTGGGTGACTGTAGACTTTACGTAGACACAAACACACACATATATAGTTAATGAATAATAAAATTCTATGCCTGTAAAAGCAAACAGTTTTTGAAACAATTTAATTAATATTTGTATTGCTCCTGCATTCCTGTAAAATCCTTAAGAACGAACAGGATTTTCTGATGCAAGAAGACAAGTATTGTTCCGGCTACCCTGAAACCCAACCACACAACTGTTACGTTTTAATTTCCCTGGTTTTAATTTTCCCGAAGTACACTCCTTAAAGACGTCGTTTTTCGTGTAATCCTGCGCAAAGTATTTTCTACGGGTCCATCAACGACTTCGCCGAACTAAAACTTACAACGTGATTCGTGAGGGGAAATGACAAGCGTCGTTACAAAGGTATCGCGTGGTGCACAATAATGCAGTGAACGTGTAATCAATTAAGCTGGATGTGCATGCGTGATAGTTTGCTTTCAGGTAGAGAAGCTTTCGCCACATCGCGGGGGGTTACGGGATGAATGGATGAAGATAAAGCGGCAACGCCGACTAGCGATAGCAGTGAAAAAAATGGATTTTATTACGTCCCTAATTTATTATCGCCGACACCCGGTTACAAGACTTTGCAAGCTATGTGAACTGCCATGGTCTAAAATATGTGAGACCAACAGTTTGCCCATAATTTGTATAATGGCTGGAGCCTTTAATTTTTAACGGAAAAATTACGAATATGGAATATATTTTAATATACTGCGTATTCTTCTGACATTTCATTTGACAGTGATTTTTGCCTCTGAGAGAAGTGGTTTCTTCATCCGATGGCTTCAATAATTGGACATACGTGATTCGTATTCAGACAGATGAGAGATATCGGGAAACCCGGTCACTGATTTACACTGAAGCTATTCGCCACTTGTTAGNATTCGTATTCAGACAGATGAGAGATATCGGGAAACCCGGTCACTGATTTACACTGAAGCTATTCGCCACTTGTTAGTAGAAGATTGAATTTGAGTGTGGCATTTTTCTCTCGAAGATGCTTGTTCCAAGACATCTTCAGTTTACGAGACACCACCCAACATGTAATTCAATACAGGATATTAAACCCCCACAGACTCAGATCGTTAGTACACTATTACGGTCACAATGAAGAACAAAGAGGGCAACACGCGTGCAGAATGTTTTAGCGCACAGTGAAAGAAAAACAGNCTATTACGGTCACAATGAAGAACAAAGAGGGCAACACGCGTGCAGAATGTTTTAGCGCACAGTGAAAGAAAAACAGGTTCTTCTTTTTTCGTATACCCGAACATAATATGACATGATTAAATAACATTATTGCCGAGACTGGTACAGTGCTGAATAAAACACACGACTTCAGTACGACGTNAATATGACATGATTAAATAACATTATTGCCGAGACTGGTACAGTGCTGAATAAAACACACGACTTCAGTACGACGTGCTGCATGCTAAAGTCTATCGAGGAAAATTATATGACGTCAATATACATAGTACTGTAGTTACAAAAGTGCTGTGTTATTTTTGTTGTATACTCCCTTAAATATGAAAGATTTACCAAGATTATATTTATCACGTTTACAGTCAGTTTACCGCGGCTCTGAGTAATGTAGGTGGTCGCCAGGTTAACGAGCGATAACTTCATAAGAAATAATTGTTCATGCCACTGTTGGCTGTTTTAAAGAAACGGATATTACCGGTAAAGGTAATATGTGTTCAGGAATGACGCTTTATTTTTAGGATACTTTTCGTAAGTCTTTCTTATAAAGAGTGAAAAAAAAANTAATATGTGTTCAGGAATGACGCTTTATTTTTAGGATACTTTTCGTAAGTCTTTCTTATAAAGAGTGAAAAAAAAAATTGCTGGTTCATTGACCTGCAAGCCAGGCTCTGTATTCATTTACTCCAGCTGATATCCAAAGCTCANGAAAAAAAAATTGCTGGTTCATTGACCTGCAAGCCAGGCTCTGTATTCATTTACTCCAGCTGATATCCAAAGCTCACTAGTTCCTTGCTGTCACGGTGGAAGGCGGTGATTGGCTCTGAGTTTTGCTGCATGTTTATTATTGGCTCAGAGTTCTCCAGATGCCAGTATTCGTGGGCCAGCTGCAAAAGTAAAACATTTGTACAAGTGCTTGAAATCCAACCAGAATATAGCTACGAATAATTAACGTATCTATTTATTTACTGCAGATTTTCAACGGTGCAGTATTCTGTCATGGTAAATGTCGTAAAACGTTAAGGAATATTTCGTTCTCCTCACGTATGCCTTATGGGTAGAGAGANTATTCTGTCATGGTAAATGTCGTAAAACGTTAAGGAATATTTCGTTCTCCTCACGTATGCCTTATGGGTAGAGAGATACCTGAAGAGTTCGTGGATTCATTTTGGGACAAGATAGAATTCAAAACACGTGTGTTTATATAACTTAAGACATTGGTCCACACGGTGTTTGACACCTCCTGGAGAACGCTGGCCCAATAGTAGCCTTCCACTGTGGCAGCAGACAACCAATGTGCAGTTGATATTGACAAATGTGTACATAATACTGTAGAGTCTAGCCTGCAGGTCATTGAACTCGCGAATTTTTTAGGTGTCTACTTACGAGGCATGGAAAGGGACAGGTGTTTTTCGCCCAAAATACTTCAGGACCAGTTGTATTCCAAAACACTTTAGTTCATATGCACTTTCGTGGTTGGACGATTTTAAATGTCACGTGCCTCAAGTGTTTGTCCGCGAATCACGGACGTTCAGTATAGGAGTACTTTATTACGATTGGCCCAGTCAAATAAGAACATGTCTTCTAACGTAGACACCTGGCCAATAACAAAATGAAGTTGTGGTTGTGGACGTAGGATATTGAAGTCTAGCATGACAATAAATATTTTCGCGAAGAACACCTGTCCCTAGGCATGGATTACCAATAAAAAAGTAAGATAGTTTCGTAAATAAAGAACTTATCGTTTCGGATTATAATCTCGTAGCTGGGCAGTGATTTATGATCATTTTATACACTTAAGTGGCACTCACGATTCTACTAGGGGTACCTGTTATACGCGAAAAGATTCCACCACCAGTTAAACTACAAAACACTCTATCTACGATCCGCTTCTGTGATTGGATTATTTTGATATCCACGCACAGGCCTNACCAGTTAAACTACAAAACACTCTATCTACGATCCGCTTCTGTGATTGGATTATTTTGATATCCACGCACAGGCCTGCCCGCGAATCACAGAGGACCATAGTCGTAGTAACTTAATTCTGATTGGCCCGGCCAGGTATGAACCGCCGTCAAACCAAAATACGCAGCCAATAACTACATTAAATTTGCAAATGTACACTAGGATATTGAAGTCTAACCTGCGCTGAAATATTTTCGCATAAAACACGCTCCCCTATTCCACAGGTATTCGTCAAAGCCCTAAACGNAACACGCTCCCCTATTCCACAGGTATTCGTCAAAGCCCTAAACGTTTCCATTATCGCAGAGTTATAAAGGAACGTCGTTTGCCAACCAGCACCTATGGAGACTAACTACCCAGAAGGCCGCCGGACCAGTAGGGAATAGTTACCGGCATGCAACAGCCAATCAAAAACAAGGTCCGTTTCCAGAGCCTCGCGCCGTCAATGAGCGGCCGAGCACGCTTTACATCAAAAGGAAATGTCTCACAATTTCTCTTCCGTATTATTATTTATTCTGTGGCTTCTCTTATGCCTTACTAAAATACGCCGAAGTGGTAGGGTCTCTCAGGCCAGAAATCACGCGGAAACCTGGCCGAGTCAAACTGAAAAATCGTGAAGACATTTTCTGCCCCTGTTCCGCTACATTATGCGAAATGTATAAACCTTAGAATTATTCAGACTGCGGTGTTCACTAGAGAGAGAAAAATTTCTCTATTTCATCCTTCCCACGTCTTCTTTTCCCACGGCGACAGAGTTCTGGAGAAAAGGAATGGGTTTCGTAATGACGTCTGCTTCGCTACAACGTACGAGGATTGCACATAGCTCCCCCGACTATTGTGCAAATATTGACTTCTATTGGTGGACAGGTCCGGGGGGCGGGGAAATTGTGTAAATACTGCTCCCCCCCCCCACTTATGCCCACCAACAGACAACGAGCAAAGCAGATATTACTAGACACTGGCAGCGTAGATAGTGTGATGGGTGTGGGGAAAGGAGGAGAAGGGTTATGCACGTACTATCAGAGACCGCCCGTGGGCGCGCAGCTAACTACGGGTTGAAACGAGACGTCTGCAAACACGATAAGAAAACTGCTATCTCGCTCCGGCTTGATTCATCGCTGCCGAATTCAGGGACACGAGAGCCCCCGTATCTCGAGGAGATTATTGAAAAAATTAAAATCACTCCCGTGGTTACGCACCGCGCATTGCTTTGGCACGAGGCCCTGGACGAATAAAAGGGAGAGTCGAAACGAAGGGCGGACGAAATAATTTACGGACATGGAAGGGAGAAATAAAAAAAAGGTACAGCGTGCTCTGATGAATCCCCATCTGTGCAGTAATTTCCGCGGGAGATCTTCCGATCGCGATTGCTGCTACCGCCTTCATGTGTCAGTTGATGGAAGTTTGGCCATCGCAGTGACCTCTTAGTTCTCGACGCAGATTGTGAGTGAAGTGAGTGAAGCGATGTGGGCGGCTCTTAACATAGAGGTCCCGAGAGTCGGTCGGGGTGAAGCGAGGTGAGCATGGAGCAGCGCCGGATCGAGAGCGGTGGGGAAACGGGAGATCCCCGAGAAAATCAGCTGACCAGAAAATCCGGGAATGGAACCCGGTTCGCCTTGGTGAGAGGCGAGTAGTCTAAACACTATACCACTGCGGCCCCCTCTTGACGCAGAAGTATCCGTTTTAACCAAATACAAATGCATGTGTTGCCTACAAACCGAACTGATCCGTATTTATTTTCGAATTATTGATGGCGCAAAATGTTCAACAGGCCTACCAAAAAAAAAAAANGGGGCGGGGAAATTGTGTAAATACTGCTCCCCCCCCCCACTTATGCCCACCAACAGACAACGAGCAAAGCAGATATTACTAGACACTGGCAGCGTAGATAGTGTGATGGGTGTGGGGAAAGGAGGAGAAGGGTTATGCACGTACTATCAGAGACCGCCCGTGGGCGCGCAGCTAACTACGGGTTGAAACGAGACGTCTGCAAACACGATAAGAAAACTGCTATCTCGCTCCGGCTTGATTCATCGCTGCCGAATTCAGGGACACGAGAGCCCCCGTATCTCGAGGAGATTATTGAAAAAATTAAAATCACTCCCGTGGTTACGCACCGCGCATTGCTTTGGCACAAGGCCCTGGACGAATAAAAGGGATAGTCGAAACGAAGGGTGTACGAAATAATTTACGGACATGGAAGGGAGAAATAAAAAAATGTACAGCGTGCTCTGATAAATCCCCATCCGTGCAGTAATTTCCGCGGGAGATCTTCCGATCGCGATTGCTGCTACCGCCTTCATGTGTCAGTTGATGGAAGTTCGGCCATCGCAGTGACCTCTTAGTTCTCGACGCAGATTGTGAGTGAAGTGAGTGAAGCGATGTGGGCGGCTCTTAACATAGAGGTCCCGAGAGTCGGTCGGGGTGAAGCGAGGTGAGCGTGGAGCAGCGCCGGATCGAGAGCGGTGGGGAAACGGGAGATCCCCGAGAAAATCAGCTGACCAGAAAATCCGGGAATGGAACCCGGTTCGCCTTGGTGAGAGGCGAGTAGTCTAAACACTATGCCACTGCGGCCCCTTCTTGACGCAGAAGTATCCGTTTTAACCAAATACAAATGCATGTGTTGCCTACAAACCGAACTGATCCGTATTTATTTTCGAATTATTGATGGCGCAAAATGTTCAACAGGCCTAAAAAAAAAAAAAAAAAAAAAAAAAAAGGTTAGACAGATAACACCACAAACTTACAAGTGATCGAAGTGTCAAATGAGTTCGAGAAAATTTCTCAGCTTCTGTAAATGATCCCGGGCGTGCTCTGTGGCACGTGGCTGCTACTCACTTCTCCGCGACTGCAACAACAGGAAACGGTTGTTCCTCTCGCAAAGGTCGTGCAGTTTCCTTATCTCCGCGGAATGCAAACACAAACAGAGAGACGTCTCTGCGACAATTTACTGCCGCGCACACGGGAGGTTAACACCTGTTTACACGCCGAGGATTCGCCGTGGATGACTTGTCCGGCTCAAACCCTGGGTCATGCACTGAGAAAAAAAAAATGTAATTGTAGGAAACATCTAGACAGTTAAAATAGGGACAAGTGCGTTACACAGTTGCTTCATCATAAGTAAAG
>NQII01006685.1:11667-56119 GCA_002778355.1 Clitarchus hookeri | reverse complement strand
GCGGCATTGCCGACGAAGGGCGCGTGTTGCGACTATGAATCGATAGCCGCCGACTGGCCCGGCCCGCTCGCACCTTTACACGCCGCCCCCGTTCTTCAGGTCATCGTTGGCCACATCCGTGCCTGACGTCCCCGGGGGTCACAGAACCATAGACTAAGGATAAGGTGGACCGGTCTCGATGGCTGCGCGCAACCAATCTCCGTGTCCCAACACTGATCTTCTTCTCTGCCAATAAGGCTTGCAAAAAACGTCGTTGGTTGGATTTGAGGTTAGAACACTGTTTAATAAAGGTTGTTCACGGTAAACTGAGCACTTTCGAAAGCCCTGCTTAAGATCTGCTTGTATGCACATAATGTATTCTTCCCCATATGTAAAATCAACTTAACCGTGGGCCCGATTGCTTTATTCGTGCGCCGGCCAAGTGAAACTGCGAAATTATTATAAAAAGTAAACATTTCAACTTTTTTTTTGTTNTTGCTTTATTCGTGCGCCGGCCAAGTGAAACTGCGAAATTATTATAAAAAGTAAACATTTCAACTTTTTTTTTGTTGATTCATACACTTAAGTGCATTAAAAAACCGTAAAGCAAAATTAATAATTTTAGAATTCTTAAATATGTACCTGATGCTTTGAAATGTAACGTTAAAACACGGGTGTACTTTCTCTCCGTCATTCCCAGCATCGCAGGGCGCATCCTCTCAATGTGTCCGTTAATATGTATGCAGGTAGGTCCAGTGATATTTTTCAAAGGTTGATTTCCAAAATGCTCAGTAAAACGTGAACAGCCTATAACCAAGTACTTTGAGGTATTTTTCTACTTCCCCCTACCAATTTGTAATGAAGTTTGATTAAATTCAAATTGGTAAAAGAATTATATTTAAACATTATAGTTTGTCGTTTAAAATTAAGTTATAGACAAAAACGTTCATTACTGTTGATCATGAGAATTTGAAAGTTGTGTTCCTTTGGGGCAGGTCAATGCTGGGCACTTGGGCAGAAGATGAATAAGCGGCGTACCTCCATCTTTAGTCTATGCACATAACAGTAAGTGTAGTCCATTCACTGCTACTTGAAACTTTTCTGAATCCCTGATAAAGTTGTACTTTCAGGATATTCCTCCACCTTGCGCGAACAGAGCTTAATCGAGTTAAGGTTTATTCTACTCGGGTTAGGAACAAAACGAGATTTCTCATGGAAGGGTTTAGCACAGGTAAAATTTTCGCCGCTAGGTGCGTAATGTTCCAAAAGGTAACTTTTAATTAGAATTTTAAGCCACGGGAAAAATAAAAGACAAAGATTTTAATTAGTAACGAATTTATTTTATATTTGATTTATGGTTCTTGAAATTATCCTGTTTTTAAAAGTATGCAACAGACAGAACTAATTTTCCTTTTTCATCCGGCAACACGGGATTAAACTACCAAGGTGCCGAGTGTTTACTAGTGATTCCGAGTTCTGCAGGACATGTCCGATGAGCGGAGGTCCAGTGATACAAGTGAAACTCACGTATACTTGTACGCCTCCTACCTTGACTCTGAATCATAATACGAAATGATTAGGGTATCTATTAAAAATACATAAGTGAATCAGCCGCTTATATCGAGAACTCCAACCACACACGCAAGTAAAATAACGTCATTAGCTAGCAACATGCCAGAACGCCGTTAGCCAATCAACGCCTGTTTTCTTTCTTGCAAACCGACAGTCCAGCCAATAGGCAATCGTTCGAAGCACGCAGTAGTCAATTAGACACAAGAACAGTTTTTCAGATAATGCGATCACCCACGTTTAAGAAATCGCCACTACGTTTCGTCTCTGTGCACTTATCTACTATGTAACCTAGGGTTGCTACAAGAAATCGAGACGTCCACTTTTCTTGAGTGCGAGTGTCGTGCTGCGTCGCGTTACGGCCCCCGCATACCACAAAGCTTTCTTCCGCGTTCGAGGCCGAGAGACGCAGGAGCGATAAATGCGACACTTCTTCGCGTATTAAATTACGCCATCGCCACTAGGTGCAATGCTCTTAATCAACGTGGAGTGTTCCAGTCGCACTGTGTGTACCTGTGGGACTTTCAGCGGCGACCCTATTATTTTATTTGTGGAAAGTTTGTAGGATGGTTCGATGCAGGCCCTTCAGTAGTTTTGCGTGTATCTGACGCGTTTATTATTTTTTTAGATACAACGTTATGAAAAAGCCGTCTTTAGCCATTTTAGAGTGCTGAAAAATGGTGTTTTTAATGGGCGTGACGTCATGAAAGCACTGAACAGCCCTCGTCTAAAGTCTGCGTTCTTTTCATAGATCAGTACGTTGAACGCACGTTTAATTGTTTCGATGAAAAACTTGAATTCCTAACATCCTGTATCGCAGTTCAAGCGCCAGGTAGGCGGGAGCCTTAATACAATATTTAATATTCGATTCCTCTAGTGATATTACGACGGTCGTACTTATTGAAGATGCTGCCAACGTATAATCGCCCAGTTAACAGCCTAAATACGGGTCCGATGCCCAGCAACCCACGTACACACGGCGCCGCGCCGCTGACCCAATGATTTGAGTATACGTCGGGGTGCATTTGTTTGACGAACACCTCGTGAGTTACGGGAGTCTAGGCTCCTGGTCTCACGACACCAAGGCCATTCGGGTGCATGTGAGTGTTCGGCGGTGGCGTATAATCGCGTAAATGAATACGGTGCATTATATGTTATGTTACGCAGGGGAAAAAATTTTTTTTTTGGAACACGCTTAAATCGGCGTTACATTGACTGAGATCTGGCAATAAATTAAATATTTACAGTAAAATATGCGTACCGCGAGTAGTGTGTTCCAAGAGGTCGGTGGCATGTGTGAATGCAGAGCCCAGCAAAATAATAGCTTTAGACTACTCATTTGTAGCTAACTTCAATGTCTTAAAATTTGTGCCGATGTTAAAGTGTTATGAAAAAAAATAATTGACATACTATGGAGAATTCTTTTTTTGAACGCCGAACTTAGCAACACACTAAATATACGGTGTGATTCACAACTTCGTTCCCACCCTGAATTATTTTTTGAAGCGTTGCAGCGGTGAAATATTTTAGTGTATTCTGAACTTTCTCTGAGCTACCAGTAAACTGAGCGTGTTTACTGGCACCAAATCAGCTGTGTTGCGACATCCCAGAAATCGTAAAAGATGTACTTAAAAACATTGGCAGCGTTCGCTTAGGATATTCCGCTCTGTTCAGCATCGGCAATAAATTTCTCTCCTGGGCAACTCTCCTACAAGAGTGGACGCATGTACTGGTTGGGATAAATCATGAGAATAGTTGGCAACACTACTGACGCCAGTAAGTATATGAAATCTCTAGTTAACTGAAAGTTTTCATGCAGACACGAGAAAATTGTGACTTTAAAGTTAGCTGCCATGCTGCAAAAATATATACGGGAAAACGCCTGACACTATCCAAAATTAAAAATAATTAATTTTCTATAGCTAATTATTTGTGTATTTTAGCAATTTTATGTACTACTAACGCCTTTCAGACATATTTGTTTTACAAAGACGAGTTGACAATTTTTTTTTTTTTGGAATCAGCTGTGGTAATGCTTTTATGAGAACTGAACATGCGTGCATGCAATAGCCACGAAGAAATAGGGTATTCATGAGTCAGCAGCTTCGTTGGCGATTAATCATGAACAGCTTACAGCCTGGCACAAAAGTTCTTATTCCAAAATGGTTCGTCGGGGATTACGAAAGGAGCGTATTTTTTTTGTAAGCGATATAAACGATTTTCTGCAAAACAGACACAGTCGAATCACATTATTATGGCCACCTGCTAGTATCCAGAGTAACCGCCCTTCACAGCACGGACAGTAGCTAGACGAGCTGGCAGTGACTCAGTCAGGTGCTGATAGGTCTCCACGGGTATCTGGAGGCATGCTGTCTGTAGTGCGTCCCACAACTGTTGAAGGGTGCGTGGCGGAGGAGACAGACGGCAAACACGACGATCGAGGTGGTTCCACAGATGTTCAATTGGATTGAGATCGGGGCTGTTTGGGGGCCAGGGAAGAACTTTGAAATCTTTATCATGCTCTTTCAGCCCCGTGTGGACACTTCTAGCCGTGTGGCAAGGCGCATTATCGTGCTGGATGATCCCACCCTCCCGAGGAAATAAAATCATCATGTACGGGTTGACGTGATCGCCGAAAATGGATTCATAACCAGATCGATCAAGAGTGCCTTCCACACGGATGATGGTACTTAGAGAATACAACGAGAACATTACCCAAACCATAACACTATCCCACCGCCGTGTGTTCGTCCAGCAGTTGATGCAGAGTGTCGATTATCCGACGTTTCTCGCCGGACACGCTAGCGTCCATCCGTTCTATGCAGCTAAAACAGNGTCCCACAACTGTTGAAGGGTGCGTGGCGGAGGAGACAGACGGCAAACACGACGATCGAGGTGGTTCCACAGATGTTCAATTGGATTGAGATCGGGGCTGTTTGGGGGCCAGGGAAGAACTTTGAAATCTTTATCATGCTCTTTCAGCCCCGTGTGGACACTTCTAGCCG
Organism: Clitarchus hookeri; assembly: GCA_002778355.1. Lineage (NCBI taxonomy): Eukaryota > Metazoa > Arthropoda > Insecta > Phasmatodea > Phasmatidae > Clitarchus > Clitarchus hookeri. Next base: position 51,566 of record NQII01006685.1, on the reverse strand, counting down.
TGTGGCAAGGCGCATTATCGTGCTGGATGATCCCACCCTCCCGAGGAAATAAAATCATCATGTACGGGTTGACGTGATCGCCGAAAATGGATTCATAACCAGATCGATCAAGAGTGCCTTCCACACGGATGATGGTACCTAGAGAATACAACGAGAACATTACCCAAACCATAACACTATCCCACCGCCGTGTGTTCGTCCAGCAGTTGATGCAGAGTGTCGATTATCCGACGTTTCTCGCCGGACACGCTAGCGTCCATCCGTTCTATGCAGCTAAAACAGCGACTCGTCGGAGAAGGCTACCCGGCGCCAATCAGCGGCAGTCCAGTCTCTATACTGTCCAGAAAATTCCAGTCGTATTTTGTCGATGCACCTGTGTTAGCATAGGTGCAGTCCCCCTCCCAGAGCCCCATTCGGAGAAGGGTTCGCTGAACTGTTGGGGTAGACACTAGTGCCCCATGGTTCATTTGACGGTGAGCTGTTCCACTGTAGTCTGTCGGTTGACCTTCACGCACCGTCGTAGTCGACGTTCACCTCGGACATCAGTGGCACGTGGGGCTCCGCGGTTTCCACGACGGTTATTCCCAATGTTGCCATTCGTCCACTCACGATACACCTTTACCACAGAGGCACGTGAACAGTTCACAAACGTCGCTGTTTCTGAAATGCTGCCCCCCCTGTGGCCCGAAAGTCGATGATCATCCCTTTTTGCAACTCGATTAGATCGCTTCCCTTACCCATCACAGCAGGAAGCGCACTGTGTTGAATCAGCCTGTCGGTCGCATTATATACACACTTCACCAACCCATGTCACGGGCCATACATCATGGGCTACGCGCTGCAGACGGCACTTATAGATAGCAGGTGTCATAATAATGTAATTCGGCTGTGTATGACACAATTTTTAATGCAAGTTATTCGGCGAAGTTTATAATAACGAAATATTTTCCAGTTATTCAACTTGTGCGCTTCTTTAATGAAACATTTGAATAATTACATCAGCACTTAATAATGTGTTTTGTCATAAAAACAACATATAACTGATAAGTATCAGTTCAATTTAAAAACAAACGTGAAATTTTTCCTTTATTATAACATGGTTCTTGCATAAAATTAAAAATAATGGGTAAGAAGGGCCTCATTGCTATTACGCACTGGCACATATGTGTTGCAAATGATTTGCTTCATGAGTTGATATAGTTGCAGGTTGAGATAAATGTCTAACATTCTTGTTCTAATGCAAGCATCAAAAATTCATCGCCATGAAAAACTAAACTACGCCATCCGCCTCACTTAAATTATAATTTTTGAAATCGTTATATTCTACATCTAGCGTTTCACTAGTTGGATGTAACTGTACGTTAAGGTTTTCTACTTATGATTTAAAACGACACACGCAGTTTTTGGCCAACAAGTATTGTTCCGCTGAGCAAGACAACATTTTTATTTCGGTTTGAATATAATATTACTACCTGACAAAACAGCTGCAAAATATTACATGGGAACGTATTCGGCGTTTACGTAGACATGTTTAACATTTCATAGAACACATTACGCCCACAGCACACTTGCAGTACACAAGATTAATAAAGATTATGACTATCGCTTGTCTCGACATGTTGCTATAAATAATTAAATTTCAGACAGTTTATTTATAAAATAGCTAGAATGAAAATGGAACTAAATATGAAAAACGCTTAAAACCAAAACTGTCAACTGCTACCGACATTTCTCATATAACATTCCTATACTCTCCGTAGAGACAATTTTTTTCCGTGGAAGTATTTCCTAACCAAACGTTGCTAAAACAATGGTTAATTTTATTCTTTGTACAAGAAAACAGATTTCTTNCGTGGAAGTATTTCCTAACCAAACGTTGCTAAAACAATGGTTAATTTTATTCTTTGTACAAGAAAACAGATTTCTTGCCGCAAATAAGTAATTCGCGCGCTAACCACATATGTTCAGCATTGCTGCACTTGAATTATCACCGCACAGTCAAAAAGGGAAAAACTTTCCCCGTAGGCTGTTCACTTTAAAGTGAGCACTTTTGAGGCCCTAGTTACTTTTTCCTTTCGGTAATTTTTTTAAAATCCTTTAACAATATTTTAAAATCAATACTGCCATGTAAGTAATAAACACCGTGTGTTTATTCCACTACACTCGAAAGTTTACGTCTAGGGCTCAAATANAAATACTGCCATGTAAGTAATAAACACCGTGTGTTTATTCCACTACACTCGAAAGTTTACGTCTAGGGCTCAAATAAAATATGTTTATTGACTATTATTCCAAATAAGAGGGCTATCAAAAGTGCTCACTTTACCGCGAATATCGTATAGAGGGCCACTGGTTACATTTGACCAGCTGCAGGTGTGCAAAGGGTAGCACAACGTACCCATCTTCAGATGACTTTTCCATAAATCGCCGAATTTAATTAACAAGCGCATTTAACGAAGTATACTGCGCAGCGCCGTCCGACGCAAGTTCCGTGTATGCTAATTGGTCTCTTCAAGACTGATCACCTTTGTCGTTCCACTGCTTTTATTTCCTCGGTTGCACGAAGGCGCGAGTCATTACGAGTGAAGCATCAGCCACACGCTTATGGCCACGCTGCTTCATTAGTACAGCATTCCGACATTACCGCTAAAAAAAAAAGCCGTTACGCAAGCAGAACAGTCACAAACATGCCGACAGTGACTGGTTCTAGGCTGACACTGCACTCGACTGCACAGCATGCATAACCCATTTAAAAGTAGTACACACAATACCAAAATTATCAGAAATGTACAATTTATGTTGTATAGAAATAAGAATTAATTAATTTATAAGACTGTAAAATATTTTGCTAGAATTTACTTAAATGTAATAAGAGTCTTGTTTTAATATTAATTTTAGAGTTTTTCCATTCCACATGGTTTAGAAGGCGCATTTCGCAAGAAAACCTTCCTCATGGAGGGCAGTCGTAATGTTTAATATGGCTGTACTTTAGGGCATATCAGTACTGATATAAAAACAAAAAATAAATTTTATGTACTTTCCTTTTTTAGTTATGAACATGTAAAAGTGTCATGGCTGAAAATTACGTACATTAAATCACCAAAATAACTAATATTAACGAATGTTTAATGTGTTTTTTGAGCATGCATAATGCAATACTCTTGGATTTCAATTAAAANAAATAACTAATATTAACGAATGTTTAATGTGTTTTTTGAGCATGCATAATGCAATACTCTTGGATTTCAATTAAAAATACACGCTTCATGATTGATTTTTAAACACTTAAATAAATCGCAGGAAAAATATATAATATATTTCCCAGTGTTATTATATGTAGATATATATACACACACACTCTCTCTTCATTCNTGCAGGAAAAATATATAATATATTTCCCAGTGTTATTATATGTAGATATATATACACACACACTCTCTCTTCATTCATATGCAACATTAGTCGTACACTTCTGATAATTTTGGTATTCTGTGCACTACTTTTTAAGAGTTCTCGGTATTTTATATTTGACTGAAGTGCTCCGTTAGAAGCCACTCTCCTTCTAACTTAACGTCACAGCGGCTCAAACAGAACAAGGTTGTTGGTTGTTATGACGCAGCATACACATAACGCGATAGCTATCTCCGCAGCTTACACAAGACTAGTCTGGAAAACACACACGCCACTGTGTCGTTGTTCTCGGAGGAGTGTCAAATGCCGACGGCGCCCAGCACTCACCTGGTTCCCCGCGTCACGAGTCCTCCTCGTCGGCGTCGAGAGGCTGGCGGTCCTGCGGAGGATGTCTCTCTCGACGTCGTCCACGCGGGCTGTCAGCGGAGGGACGGCGGCGTCGCCGGTCTCGGAGGAGCACCTTGACAAACCCGCGCACGAACGCACCCGCACACCGACGCCTCGCCGCCTCGGCGCTCACCGGCAGACTGTGCCGGGGGGGAGAGCGGCCGCGCGGCGTCGTGTTTGGATTGGGATAGGGCGACGCCGGGTCGCGTCGCGCCCCGACGCATGCGCGCCCGCGGGACACGCGACCTTCCCCTCGATCCCCTCCCGTACCTAACACACTTTCCCCTCCCCTCCACACCTCATTCATCCTCGCATACCTCAAGGGCACAAATAAAGCTGGAAACGAGTTTGCGGATAGCTTATTGCGAGAAGAGCCGTCTTCAAGTATGGATGAGCAGATACTGCGTTTATAATATTAGTATCAAGTTATATAATAAACTGTTTTTTTTTCATTCTTGTGGATATTTCATTACAGTACATGTCAACATATTTTTTTCGGAAACTAAACAAATTAATTGACCTTCGTCGATAAATTCTGGAGTTATGGTATTGAAATTATGATATAATGATATTTAAGCTCACAATGATCTACGAGATGTAGTACTATGAAATAACACCTCCGTTGGTGATTGCGTTTGCAAGCTTAATAAGCGCCGGGAAATATGTTTCAAGCGTACATGCTCGGCCAAACTTTCTCTACGTGCAGGTGCATTAGAAATATCGCTGGAGTTCATTCGCGCTTCTTGGAGCCGGTTTTTCCAGCGCTGGTACAGTCCACTCAAGGTTACTTCCAATTTTTCTTAACCACTTATTAAGTTCTACTTGCAAGATATTCCTCGGCCTCATGCAAACAAAGCTTAACCTAGTATAGAAAATCACACCTAAGGGACTACACACTGCATTCATGCGCGCTGATTGTAATAATATCTTGCACGAGAACTATTTCTTACTCGACATTACCAACATACATATTTTCAATCCCTTTTTATTAGTATTAATTACAAATGAAATATTATAATTTATATATAAGAGAAACCAAAAAGTTTAGTTTGGCCTAAAATAAGATAGATTTATGTTAACACAAGTAGGAAACCCTTGGGGTACATGACGTATTTTGGAAACAACCACGCACGTCAAAGATTGGGTTTTTTTTTCTCAAAGGTTTGTTTCGGAAAGTGTGAAGAAACCGCGAATATTTCTACGTGTTCGTACCATACGTAACGAGGCACTGATTGGCGAACGTCGTACCAACGTGTTGCCGGCCAGTGACGCCATTTTGTTGGCGTGTGTGGCTGAAGTGGCCTGTGCCGGCGCGTCGCACGAACTGCGTTCGCCTTTGAGCTATGCGACAGTGCAAAACACTTTCGTGCTGCAAAAAGAAAACCCTCCAGGCGCCGCAAAGAAATGTGTAAGTTTGTGTATTCTCGGCTTAGACTGGACCTGTGTTTTTTTTTCTTTTCTTCATAGCCTTCTTCTCTAGTGGCCCTGGGAACGTTTAAACGGCGATTTGATGAGTCGGCAGAACTGTTGAAAAACCTTAAGTTTTACGACTTTTTTACGGCGCCCATGAACGAAATATTTGTCGAGTGAACGGAAAATGTGAAAAAAAGTAGCGAGTGCCCGATTTATCCTACGTTATTATGTTTAGAGTAGTAAGATTACCGTAATACTAAACTAACGTATTTATGTGTACACTTCAACGGATCTGATAATCCAGATAGGCAAAAAAAAAATTGAAGACATAACCTGAATAATTTCAATTTCTTTATTATTTTAAAAAAGAATAACAGTTTTTAGTTTTATATTTTCTCAAGTATCCTTGCTTTACAAAAACATAAGTTTACTTTAAGCGAAATAAAAAAAATCTAATATATAGTAAACCACGGTTACGTTGTGAATAGATAGATACAAGAATGCTACCTTACAATTGATAACTGTGTAAGAATATGTCTCTCACTAATGTCGTATTTCTAATTAAAGGAACTAAAAATCTGTGATACTCCACCAATACGTATGACTCACTCAAAATTCGTCTAGGCACAGTGAATTTTATTTTCGACGTAATCTGGTGTCTGGTGATGAAATAGTATAATCGGCCAGACTTACATGTGCCGTCATTATTTTCATTCATAACTCACGTGGTTTTTGGCCATCGGTATTTTCGAGTGTAAATTTACCTATATTAATGGATGGATGCGCTATGATATTATTTGAAAATTTCTTTATGAGGTTGTATAGAAATCGGCTTCGTAATTGTCATTTTATAGACGAGTGTAGAAGAATACAGAGGAATCCGTTCTTCGAAACAACTTATGTACGCCAAATAAAATTATTAATGCTATTCTCTAACTTCAATATAACATGTTCACGAAATGTATGCATTTACAGATAGCCGTTATTAGAATATCTAGCCAAATACATTGACTGGCCTAAAGTAATGTATATTTTATCGAAATTTAATTTCCTAAAAAACAATAATTAGCACTGCTGTGTCGAAACAGTTCATGGGTTGGTCTGGTCTACTGGTGAATAGTGCAATACACTCTAAANGAATACAGAGGAATCCGTTCTTCGAAACAACTTATGTACGCCAAATAAAATTATTAATGCTATTCTCTAACTTCAACATAACATGTTCACGAAATGTATGCATTTACAGAAAGCCGTTATTAGAATATCTAGCCAAATACATTGACTGGCCTAAAGTAATATATATTTTATCGAAATTTAATTTCCTAAAAAAAGATAATTAGCACTGCTGTGTCGAAACAGTTCATGGGTTGGTCTGGTCTACTGGTGAATAGTGCAATACACTCTAAANAATAATTAGCACTGCTGTGTCGAAACAGTTCATGGGTTGGTCTGGTCTACTGGTGAATAGTGCAATACACTCTAAACCCGAATCACTGATAAGTCAGTGAAACATATGTCAGTGAAATTCACTTTAGAAAATCACTACAGAGAATGAATAATTAGCGACATGGACTGAGAAACAGTGCTTCGGAATAACGAGATTCACTGAAATTTAGCGGATGCTATCATTAAGTCAGTTAAATTATGTAACTCAAACAATCGATAAGATTCCTCCAGTTTCCAGTGTAGCCATTTTCGTTGGTTTTACTAATTTTTAGTTTTCATTTCAGCCATACGAAAAACTTAACAAATCAAAATTATAAAAAATGTTATTAAAAAGCAAAGCGACTGCAATAATTGTTCAAGTTAAAAGGCAGTTTTCGTGTGACCCCCTGAGTATCTTCTTTTATATTTTGGCACTTACTTAGCCATCGACAATCACTCAAGGACGCCTACGTCTGCGGGCGATATAGCTTCTGAGTTTTAGCATGGCTAATGTGATGCAAAATAAGGAAAAGCCATGATGGCTATATTTTATATTCAGGATCTCACTACTCGGGATATTATTAGTTAAAATATCTCTTGGAATTTTTAAAAAAACTTTTCATCTCAAAAGGCATAAATACGTAATGGGAATGTTTTACTTTGACTAAATATCATATGGTTATTATTATTTTATATTTTTTGTTCATATTGTTGTTGTTTCAGGCCCTCTCACGATGAAATTGGGATTTTTTTGGTCGTACTTAGCCCATTTTTTTTTACATAAATTCGGGGTCTGAGCACCACCTTAAGACGCCATTCTCCAACCAATTCGTGTTGGACACAGTATATTTGAAGATATATGTGTGTAGTAGAATTAGTCTTTGGAGAAAATTACCGTGGATCAGAGGAGACGCCAGTATATCATTATTGACGCCAGGACTTCAGCAATATTGGTTGCAGTTTGTGGAGTCCTTTATAACGGGAAGGATTCTGAGTAGATGTCCTCAGCGTAGAAATTATAATATAAAACTTTAAATTGTCTGAATAAATACCAATGTTTCCTAAACGTTTCTTGAATAATAGCTGTTATCGGCGAAGGAATGAATCTCCGAACCAGCCAGGAAGGCGACTGGTGTGAAAGTAGTGTCGCGATTCATGTCTAAAACGGTGTTGTGTTGAACGCAAATGTGCTAGTTAAATTCGCGTTTCGTGTGGGATCAGGTTCCTACAACGATGTGAAAGCAGCTCCAAACAACTATAGGACGGCCGGCGTTACAAAACAACCATTTTTGCACACCCCTGTATAAAGACTGACGATAGATAATGGTCATTTCATTGTGGATTTTCGCAGTGAAAAGTAAGTCTCAAGTGTCAGACCACTTATTCTGGCGCCCTGTGTACCAAAATATTTTATGCGTTTCATTCTAATCTAGAGCTAGCTAGTGATGTCGATGTGCTTCTGCCCGCCATGTGCGTCATCAGTATCTAAAGAGTGTTCGGGAACTCAGTGCCCAAACTCCAGACGTAGTTTATTTGGACCATTGGTAACACAAAAGCCCTATACACTTTTATTCGGAAACGTATTTTTATATCAAATAATTGTGCTCATAGTTGCGCCGCACAGCGCCTGGAGAACAAGGGGGTGCGAGCACGCATGTAATACAAGTTGCATAGGTTGCAGGCACGCGATGCAAAATTAGTACAGACGCAGCGTCGCGCGTCTACTTTCAATGCAACTTATCTTGCCCGCATGATCGCAATGCCTGGTTCTCCAGGCGGTGAACGCAGCAACTTTGAAAACAATAAAATTTTATAAACATGTGTTTCTGGATATAACTGGATAGGGATTTTGTGTTACTATTGATCCAAAGAAACCATATCTGGAGTTTGCGCACTGAGTTTCCTAACGCTCTGTATATATCCCCTGCTGAACGGCTTAACACGGTCGTTGACCCGACGCTTGAACTGATTTGCAGCATGTCTGAATTACTCTTTTGACTTGAGGACGTTTTAAAACTCAGATTGACACATGGGGCAGCAAAGGACGGGAACAGCGATCTAACGTTTGCGTGGTGATCCATTTCGACACTATTAGTCCGTAACTAGTAACACGATTGAAATAAAAGGGTTCTCATTCAACCGAGTGTACAAATACGATGCCAGCCAGCATTATCTCCTGTTCGCACCTCACATGTGCGAAAGACGCGGCTGGGGGCTCGACGTGACTGGTGGTAATTTCAGGAGTATGCCGAAAATTCCCGGGCAGTATATCTCACGAATCTGATGTGCTAGCGCACTGATTTTTTTGCCAGANATTCCCGGGCAGTATATCTCACGAATCTGATGTGCTAGCGCACTGATTTTTTTGCCAGACGAAAGATACTGCCTAAACAATAACTTAAAGTATCCATTTTGTTTCTTTTGTTTCCGTTTACCCACTAGCGTAGAAGTATTCACGTAAAACTCACGGCCGTGTCTCCGACACATCAACACCAAGATTTCTTGACGAAACTATCAAAGGCATATCTAATATGTTTATTCACAGAAAAAAAACCGTAACGCACACGACGAAGGAATTGTACTGTTAAGGCTCTCACCTACCCGCTGCTGGAACTGCGTTGCAGTATCTTTAAAATACATACTTTCCTACGAAAATATTAAACGTGCGTTCAATGTGCTGATCTACGAAAGGAACACACATTTCAGACGAGCGCTGTTGAGTACTTTCAAAATGTCACGCACGTTAGAAACACCACTTCAGAGTACTCCAAAAACGGCTAAAAAAACGGCTGTTTCAAAGAGCTGCATCTAAAAATATACGCATAAGGTACATGCAAAACTGCTCAAGGGCCCTGCATTAAACCTTCCTACAGACTTTCCACCAATTAAATAATGGGGAAACTGTTGAAAGTCCTTAAGGTACACGCAGTGCGTCTAGAAAACTGCACGTCAGCTCAGAGCCTTACGCTTAGCGGCGATGGAGCACTTGATGTGCGTGGCAGTATCGCTCTTATCGCTGTCGCGCTTCTCGGCCTGAAACGCGGAAAAGCTCCAGGTAGGNACTTGATGTGCGTGGCAGTATCGCTCTTATCGCTGTCGCGCTTCTCGGCCTGAAACGCGGAAAAGCTCCAGGTAGGCGGGAGCCTTAAGATATCGCAAATTTTATGGATATTACGTTAGAGCTCTACTATATCGTTAAAAACGACATTATTTTAAACTGCTATACCTTAAAACACACAACCCCGACACGAGAAAAATGACGACAGAAGCCTTCCCTAAACTTTGCTACATACTTTAAGCCGATAAATTAATAGAGTCACATCATAGTTCCCATAGGTACACGCAGCATGACGAGAAAAACTGCACGCCGTGTCGGAGTCTTCCGTGTAGCGGCGGTGGTGCACCCGAAGTGAGTATCAGTATAGACTTCACCTCTCCTGCTCTTCCGAGACTCAAACGCGAAAATCCCTCTTAAATATGACACCGCCTTAAGGGAGTTCAAGATGCTTAATTTATTTTCTACATTTTTAGTGTATTACGGCAATTTTCGATGTATAAAATATCAATGTGATAAAATTATGACGATGTAGAACAAGAATTTACTGATAACCAATGAGCCTACTTTTCTCTACATGAGTGAAAATAAATTTTATTGAAATCCTTAAAAGCTTAGATGGCAGGTAGGCGTCGAAGTCTCACTGAAAGTAATTTAATTAGAGATGAAACCAGAAACATGTGAAACAGCACCAAGACAATTAAAATACACGAATGACTTACCCGGGATTCGAATTCAGAAAAAAATTCCTAAGATTAAGCTAGCGTGCAATTAACTGCATCACGGAGGTAGGATTTGGAGCATCAACTTCAGTTGTAATCAGTCTAATGTTTTGAATGATAGGGTTCACTAACGAGAAGTACTTACACGACTATCATTTTGAAAAAAACGTTTCTAAGCCACTAACACACATAAGTTTACGTGGCCTGCCATAATGCCACTTGTGTGAAAAATTTGGTGGAAATCGGTTGATTGGTCTCCGAGATGCGGCATGAAAACATTATTGTTTAAACAGGGTGTCTTATAAAAACTGCCTTAAAAGAGTTTCTGTATAAGCTATTTCTAATAGATATTATCAGCATAATAAGGTTTGTTTAATTTTGTTAAATTTTTTACTAAACATGCCAAACATATCTAAATATTTATATGGTCGCAATTTCAAAAATAATTGTCTGGCCCTATTTAAATTATATAACTTTACAGGGCCTTCTCTAGTTGTGCAAAATTTGGTGAAAATTAGTTGAATTGTACAGGAAATATGGTAAAATGCTCCATTTACTCACCTGACACTATTTCACAAAAAATTCGGCAAAAGAGGATCTCTGTGTTCATAAATTATGCTTATAATTAATACTCTTTGCGTACAAAATTTGGTTGAATAATTATTTGTATAAACCCAATTAAAACATGCCTACTGCACATAGCACATGATAATTTACATAACCTACTGTAGCAATACTTCGTGAAATGTTTGTATGATTCGGTTGATTGGTCCTCGAGATATGCCATAAAACCTCCATTGTTGATGCGAAGATTTTTATAAATAGAGGACAAAAATTTTACGCATTATCTTATTCAATATTTGCCAAAGATACAATATACAAAGTTAAATGTATATACATTACATAGTTTCGTAGAAATAGCACACTGAGCTAAAATGTATGTACAGGTACCATTAGGATAATAAGAGACTTACTCACTTAACACATAAACTAATATGGACTACCGACTACCACAGTACAACTTCTTCGCCAAATTGGAAAGAAATAGGTTGATTGTTTCCCGAGATACGAGATAAAAAATGGAATTATTTCATGTGGGGCTATCTTACAAAATGGCGGAGAAATGAGGCTTTGCATATACAATTTTGATGGATATAATTAATACTGTCAGCATACAAAGTTAAGTTGAAATTTGTTTTGCAGTTTTGTAGATAAAAAATTCTGAGTTAAATGTTGTACAAGACCCTCTCAAAATTCATTAGTTTACATGGCCTGCCATACTGCTACTTATTTTCCAAACACCTTTTTTCCTTCNTAAGACCCTCTCAAAATTCATTAGTTTACATGGCCTGCCATACTGCTACTTATTTTCCAAACACCTTTTTTCCTTCAGAAGTTGGTAGGCCTGAACAGGGTTGACCCAGGCTCACGGGAACAACTGAGGCGACGCTGGCAGTGATCACGTGGCAAGCCTTCACCAACAACGACCATGCTCGTGCGATGGAGCAGAGAATCACACTGATCCCGTATTCACTACGTCTTCCATAAAGTTCGTGACCGAAGGCTTTTGCCTGCACGTCCAGAGAATCACAGACAGATTTCAATATCACTGAAGTTCATATACATGTAAAAAGGATGTCTCTAAATTCAACCGACAAACTTCGGCTGCAGGTTAATAATGAAAAAAGAAGGCGAAAACATACACAATACATCCTATGGTCTAAAGTTAATCGTAAGGGCGATACGCATATTTAAAGTTTGACCTGAAGCACAAATAACAGAGAAAATATTTACTGAAAGATGTAAACAAAGAGTTTCTGGATAATGTGTAACGCTAGTCATGAAATGCGACTTAATAGTCTGTCTTTTAAATCCCAAGCATGCTACCGCGTCATGGAGATTAACTAAACATTATGGTAACAACAGCGATTATTTCCATTTCATGATTTCATGACAACAGCTAGTGTTGTGGTGTTTGCAGATCTTTGTTCCATCCAGACACTCAGAGATCCATTTTCTCCAGTAGTTGTAATAAACTAGTACTCCATGCCCAACTTAAAAAATTGCGTATCACCCTTAGGATTCACTTTAGACCATAGGTCGTATGTATATTTTCACCTTCTTTCATCGTGATTAACCCCCTTTAGAAGTTGTCGGTCGAATTTAGATACATCCTGTATTAATCGGTTTTACAACACATTTTAGTAATTTAACTCTTGTAGTATCAGCTAACTATATCATTTTAAATGTTGCTATGAATGAATATTTTGTACCGAGCTGTACAGATATCAACATAACAGTCTGTCATAGTCGGTACCAGTAGACGTGTGTTGTGTTTATTTGGAGCAACTTTTTATGAAGCCAGAGAATATATTATCAAGAAGGGGAATGGCGTCTCTCGCCAAGTAAGTAAGGGACTTCCTTACCCAAGCCTGAAAGAGTCATGAAAAAATACCTATCTCCGGCTATAGAGTTGCTAGTACCTCCTTCCTTACTCAGCTCTCGGTATGACAATGGAGCGTGAAGTATAACATTCAAGAAGGTTTATGTTCGATCTTCGTTATTAAAAAGCCAAATTGTCGTTACTGCAGAACGCACTATGTCCATTCTTTAAATATAATCTACAATATTTTACTCTACTACTTATTTTATAATGATCGTAAGACTTTTAAATTCGTATCGTTCTTCATGTTGAATTCAATATATGATTAATATCATATATCTTATAACCATTTTGAAAATAGGCACACTTATAAACTTGGACGCAATAAAAGTTCGATTCCTTTATTAGGCATCATTATCATTTAGAATAACGTTGACGGAAAGTAACAAACGATCAAAAAAGTTATCCTGACTGTTCTTTAAAAAAGTAAACTTTAAGTTTAATACATATGTGATGAAAGTCCACCAGTCAAAAAGATAATGGAAACAAAAATAAACAAAACTTAAACATATAAAAATGAGGACTAAATTCATCTATCCTGATGCGAAGTGCAGAACGAAAGTCCAATATACACGGAAGTTAGTTCTACCGTCAGGTTGTATTTTTATATGTGCTTATTTTGGACTTATTTTGTGGGCAAGCGAGACAACGGAGTGTGTCCAATTAATCTATGAAAGTAATTCCATTACACGACTGCCATCCAACCGTGAGAAGTAAATTGCACGTTGAAATTTAGCGCATTAACGCGCGATGCGCTGTCCAGAGCTAAATTTTGCCAACGTTCGCTAACGCAGACAGCTCAAACTAGCACACTTGTGTGGAATAATGACACTCATTTCCATACAAATGTGCGCATCAATGTGAAAATCTCTCGATAACTGTGGAAGTTGGTAAATCGGCACAAGGGTTGATGATTAGCAAGCATTACATTTTCGTGTGGGTGCATGTGCATACGTGGTAAGACGGCAATGCCGTCGCTCATACTACTGCCATTGGTAGTGATACGGAGGGGTCACTGAATGCATAGCAGTATGAAGAAGGCATCTTGCGGCCTCATGTGCTACATTACGAGGATGATTATACAAACGCACAATTTGGTAACAAGACGATGCTGGTTCGCGAATGGCTTTGGTTTCCCAACATTGTTTACATTTTGTTTATACACTTCTATGGTCTTTTCGGTCGGAACATTTGTGGGATAAGATGGGGTCGCGGTGGTGTAATGGTTAGACTACTTGCCTCCCGCCTAGGCGAACCGGGTTCGATTCCCGGCGGGGCCACTCCCGGATTTTCGCATGTGGGAATCGTACCGGACGACGCCGCTGGTCAGCGGGTTTTCTCGGGGATCTCCCGCTTTCCTCACCCTTGCATTCCGGTACTGCCGCATACTCACCTCACTTCACCTACCAACGGCTTTAAAGACCCGGATTTTAAGAGCAGCCCAAATCTCTCCACTCCACTCTTACACCGTAACGCAACTCACCGACCACGTCGATCTACGTGTATACATGTGAGGAATCTGATACAGGAGTTGTCGATGGGGGTAATTTTTGTACTTACCCCCTGATTTAGCACCGCAATATTAGCTTCGGTGTGATAAAGCTCCATCATTTATAATTTGTTACTTGAATAATGGCGCCCATCTTTCTGGCTGCTGGCTGCTGCATGCATAAATACCTGTTTTAGTAAAGGAACCACTTCACATAATCGCAGTATGTTTTTTTATGATAAAAGAACTGGCGCCGGGTGGCTCGCTCGGGAATACAGCTATACACGAATTAAAGGAAACTTAAAAATAATACTATAAATACATTTTAAGGCCTGCTTATAAAATGCGGTATAATCCTGCAAACATTTTAGGACAACGCTTAAAGTATCATACACACAGAAAGACGAGAACACTGCACGCCAGTTCAGAGTCTTGCGATTAATGGCGATGGCGCACTTGATGCGTGCAGCAGTCTCGCCCTTATTGCTCCAGCACTTCTCCGACTGAAAAGAAGATAATATCTCCAATTCATCATGTGGGCCTCTTTACGCAAATACATAAATATAATATATATTATAGGTATATTATATGTACATATATACATACAAGGTGATTATTTCTCCTTAGTGGGTTCTACCTCAAAGCTAAATTTTAGGGCTAGAATTAAAATTATTTTTAATGTGTTTTTGGTTAATTAACTTGTAAGTGACTAGCAAATAATCAACCCCTATGTTCATAATTTCATGCAATGCTGTATTTCAAATCACGAAGTCTAATGATGCCCCCAAACTACGTGTAAATAGACGGAGATGAAGAAGTTCGAAGTTGACAAAGTTCAAAAGCAGATTAGGTTATTTAAACTTGCCTTTTAGAACACGGTTACCCGCATCTCGCACTGAAGAGAGACAGTGAAAACATCTCTTGAGAGAAAAAAAAAACAATATAATCATAAGAATCTAAGGAATATTGCAAGCATGTCTTATTATTGGAGGAAAATTCCAGTATTTTTCGAACTAATGAGTAGGTATGTAATGTTAAAAAAATTAGGTGCTTGACAGCTTCTCTGTTAGTCAACATATTAAAAAAAATACAAATATTATTTCATTTAGAAACTAAAAATAATGAAACATTTTTGGGTAATTGCGTAAATATTTCAGTTAGACCAACTCGTAATTATTTAACATTTTTAAGAAGATACATGAATTCCACACGGGCAGTAATTTTATTTATATTTCATCGTTTGTGAATTCTCGTACATTTATAAAATAAATTGCATTCTGAACTCCAGTAATCAGTGAACTTAGTATGAGAAATCAGCCCCTAAAAAATCACAGGGCTGGAAAACACAGTTTGATCATAAAATAGATGAAGGAGATTGATAAACTGATAAGCATTATTTATTCTGTTCGCTGTTGCCATTGGCGGATGTGAGGAAAACCCGCACTTTTGAACATAGCGGACTAATGGCAAACAAACATCGGCAAACCTGATAAGCTCTCTGTGGACAAATGAACGGAACAAGTGGAGAAAGTAATAAGCAGCGACGACTGAAATGTTCAGCTATTCACAGAGAAGTATATGTACTTCGCATCTAGCTTGTTGCAAGCAATATTTTCGTGACGTAACCACGCTGAATGTTGAAAGAGTTAACATTTAAATTATATAATTTCAATATGCGAGTTAATTATAACTGTTGAATTCGGGAATCATTGGAAGTACAATTATGTTAAAACTCTCTAATAAAATTTACTTAACGGGAATAACGTCACATGTATTGTTCTATAGTCTTTGACATAAATATAAAATAAAGAACTGTTTGTTGTTCAAGGTACGTGACAAACATTACTTTGGTTTTTCATTGCCCTCTTCACGGTGTGTTCATGTAACTGTATTACCGTAGCAGTTTCACGTTAAATTAAGCACTTTTTCAACCAACATTCGAATATAATTTGTACCCGTAACTGCTTGAAATAACACGAAAACACTGACTAGTACGTAGCTCAGTAAAAATGGCTACGTAATAGAAAAACCAGTTACGTGTCTTAATATCTCAATAAAAGTATGAATGTAAAGTACTGACAGCGGACATTTGGTTTATTTTGATTGTTAGAAAAATATTCGTCGTAAAATATTTGATTGTAAATTTTTCTCGATGTCACTTAATTGACGCTCAATGCCCATCATAAGAACATGATATGATTGCTTTTACATTTAGAAGAAGAAGGCAGTGAGCAAAAATAAATCACTGAGGTCTGTTTTGAAATTAATTACTCGATTGAAAGAGAACCAACTTTGTAACTATAGACGGCGAACGACAGTGATTTCTATTAATTAATCAACGAGATTTTATTTTATATTACAAGTTCAAATATTTATATCAACAAACATTCTCAAAAGCGCTATACAAGATACTGAAAACTGAACAATTTATGTTTCGGGCAAATTGAAGTGGAAGGCACAACCAACCAATCAATACCTCAGAAAAATTTGAGACTCCTTAATGCCAATTTCAGAAGTGATGTACTTCAGTCTTGAAGTATTTTCACCACACTTACAGCAGCGTGGGTCAAACATACCGAACCACCACACACGTAACCAGTCAGTCATAACTAATTGCAGATAAGCCTTCTGGATATAAGAAACCCTAATATGGGTTTAGCTCACAAGGCTGAGACTGGATTTGAAAAGAAGGCCACCAAATCACACGTAACTACAGCTCTAAAAATTGTTCGCACTGAAGTACGTTTCCGTCTCATCCGGTAAAGAGATCATGGAGGAAGAGGAAAAAAATATAAGAGAATTTTCTCCATCTCTTAGGTACACTGTAAAATACAGCCATAAGAAACCATACGACAAAAGGTGGAATTATTCGAAATCACTGTACGCCTAAATCAGCAAAAACAACAAAAAATTCAGAAAACTAGACTAGACAGATATTTTAATATTTTTTTTACGTTAGTACCTCTCTCCCCTTCCCTTTCACCGAGCGGGGCGGTGCAGTGATAAAACATCGGACTCACATTCGGGAGGACACGGGTTCAGCTCCCAGTCCGGCCATCCTTGTTTCGGTTTACATGGTTTCCCGAGAATTACTCCAGGCGATTACTGGCATGGATCCTCGCTACAGGTCGTGGCAGATTCAGTCCCCGTTGCTGTTTATCTCAGCAACTTGCCGTGTCTTTAATGACCTCGGTGTCGACGATACGTCAGGCCCTACCTGCCATTACCACCCTCTCACCTTCCGGAGTGTATATTGGACTTCCGTTCAGCCAAACGTAAGACAGTAGATTTTTTCCCGTATCTTGCATAACTTATTTCACTCCTTTATTTCTGTATATCTGTTTTACACTATACACATTTGTTTATTTTTTTTAGCTTAATTACTTGTGTACGTCCTTTTGTAAACATAGGATTTTGTTGTATTATGATCTAGGTTTTGAATGGCTATGTTATCCTACAGTTGCGTTGTTTAACACCGTTCTGTTTTTTTTGTCAGCCTAGGCAATGAAGAATGTTTGGCTATAGTTGTATTACAAACTTTTAAATTAACTCCAAAAAATAAATAGCATTTTTTTAAATTTTTTTTTNATGTTTGGCTATAGTTGTATTACAAACTTTTAAATTAACTCCAAAAAATAAATAGCATTTTTTTAAATTTTTTTTTCGTAGTTTTTACGGATGTTACTCAGTTACAGTCTTTTCCTTTAATTTACTGCGATATGTGAAAGGAGNTTTTTTTTTCGTAGTTTTTACGGATGTTACTCAGTTACAGTCTTTTCCTTTAATTTACTGCGATATGTGAAAGGAGTCACTGGAGGAAATGGCTCCATGTGACCTAGCGATGGGTGTGTTTTGCCGGCACGTGGTGCGATAACGAGCGAATAGGGAAAACGAAGCGAATTGCGTTCGCCGGGTCGACCTGCCACCGTGTTGACTGCGCTGAGCGACGGGTGACCTAATTTCCAGGCGCCCGTGGTACTACCTTCTGTGCCTCACGTGGTCGTAGGGTGCACGCGTGTCGCTTCTCATGACCATTATGGTAGTTCAGAAATTGTTGACTACCGTTTATTTTCACGGTTAATTGAACACTCCTTTATTTTAAACATTACGTATCCTTCCGCCACAAGTGAAATTACAAATTTCTATTTGCCTTACGATCTGTACCTACGATGTTGATAAAGAATACAGCACTTTAGAAATCAACCTTTTGAGGAATGCCACTATTCCTACCTAAATATATTTTAACGGGTACACTGGCTCAGATGCGCTCACAGAAGTTGGCAACGATGGAAGGAAAGTAGTTCCATGTTATGACGAATTAAAAGTGTTAGGCAAACATCTGTAGTTACGGAAATAATTGAGTTTGCCTTTTGATTTTTTTAATGCCCATAAGCGTAAGAATTAAAAAATTTGTAAAACATTAACTTTCTATTAATTTCACAGTTTTAGTTAACCAACGCAAGAGTAAAGTAATCAAACCCCGTAGCAATTTTAATTTTACATAAGGCGCAAGGATACAAAACGAGGATGAATGTAGTTATTACGATGGGCTTTCAAAAAATGTTCTCTTTACCGTGAACTGCATAACATTGCAAGAATGTTATAGTATATTGACTGTTAATTGAGCACTATTGGAACCCCGGTTTAGGATCTACTTTCCTTCCAAGTTTGCATCCTTTCGCAACATGTAAAATAAACATCCCCTTGAAAGCGATCACGTTATACACGCCTCTATTAAGTACGCCACCTGCTAATGTCCCCAGACACAGTTAAGTCGAATATATGTCAATTTAAAATTGTGCAATATTTTATGCATTATTATGAATGGAATTTAATACATTTTTCATCTCTGGATATTGTTTTAGTTGTCTATTTACATCTCTAATGTTAAATTTTTTAAAGTTAAAAAAGGGTTAATACCAGCGTATCACAAAACTTTTAGAATAAGAAATCTCGGTAGATTATTCTTAACATACAGTAGGTGCAGCATATACTTATCTTTACTATAACGCTATGCAATAATAGAGCAAATGCTGAAAGTCGTATACAGGCGTGTCGACGAGAGAAAGATAGCACGCCAGTTCAGTGGCTTGCGCGTGAAGTCGACCAGACATTCGATGCACGCACCTGGGTCGCCCTTATAGAGTGCGCAAGCAAAATATTACCATCCAGACGACGTACTCAAATGTAACTGTAAAATTACTAGAATCCTAAATATATTACTAATATTATACTTGTTAATGTTATGTGTACAAAACAAACTGGAACTAAATTAAAAAAATTAATGTCCACAAATTTAATGTTCATGCACTTATTAATAGTACGTTTATTCACGATAAAACTATACATAGTCTATTCAAGTTCCCTTCGGATGTTTTGAAACAAACGTTTGAAAAATCACCCTACGAGTAACATGCCAAACTTATTTTTAGATTACTTTTATGCCACAAATATATAACACTGTGATTAAATTTAAAGTATNCGAGTAACATGCCAAACTTATTTTTAGATTACTTTTATGCCACAAATATATAACACTGTGATTAAATTTAAAGTATGATATTTTTTAATAAATTAAACTTTAACTTATTATCTTCTTAACCTTGTAATATTTATTTCGTATTTAATAGTATTTAAAAACAGCGAGAGCAGCGATGTGTTGGCAATGGCTAGTAAGAAATAGTTCACAGTTAAAATATGGTTTTAACATAGTTTTATTGGTATGCAAAATGTAAATTAAACGTTAACCTACAGAAGTATATAAAATTTTAGGTAGCGCTGACGGAAACATATTTTATTGTTAGAGTTAATTAAAACCTCAGTACAAAATACGGCGCGTAGGCCCTAGTGACATGGTGTTTTTTTTCGTCCGAGGAAGAAACTCGAATAGGCGGAGCGGATCTTGTCCCGCGCTCTCTCTCTCTCTCTCTCTCGGGAAGTTTTGTACCGCTAGTAGAAGCAGGAAAATTATACATGTTTTCAATTGTAGCATATTTCATACTTATCACAGAAAAAATAATTGTTTTTGATTTATCATTTAGAAGTAAAACGAGAATTTTAATTTCGAATACTTATACGTAATAATATATTCAGATGTGATGGAACGGTTACAAAATCCGAAGTTGGCAGAAGTGGCGACTGGTGACATGATATGGTGGTGTTTGTGGCTGAACGAGGTGTTAATTTTTCTTCCTGTGAAAAATACTTAAAATTACCACATCAAGTTTTTACACGGTGTGTCATTTAAACACACCTAGGCAAGTTACGACGTTGTGATAAATCTGTGTTTCTACGGCAGGAACAAGTATACTGTATCCTGTGCCGTGACCGCTGCGTGTGAGAGGGCATTGCTGCCTTTCGTTACACTGGGACAGTGTGTTTGATTGCAAATATTGGACGTGCGAAATTTATTCGTTCTATCCGCGAACTTTTTTATCACGAAATAAAAGTAACTACTGTTTATTTATCACAACTTTGTAACTTTACCCAAGTTGTTTGAAACACAACTGTGTAACGTGCTTACGCTTATGGGATTTGAATATTGGCCACAATTCCATTAAATTACTAAGTTCAGCAATAAAATTTTAAATAACTAATTAATTAAACCTAGTTAACACTAAGTACCTATGAAAATAAATACGACCGGAATAAAATTTATAGTAGGCTTATTTGTGTGCACGTTCACTACTATCTTTTTGGGTTTGTTGGTGCTACGTACAAAAAATAAGCAACACGAGTTACGTGCTTTAATTTACTGTACTTTTCGTTTGCTACTTCGTTTTAAGTTTATTCCAACCAAAGCCTTCCTTTTATCAAAATATCGCAACACATATTAAAAACAAGAGTTTAAATACGACACTTATTTCCCCTACAGTTGTAACAGGGTTAAACACAGTCGCGGCAAAATATTAACGTGTATTATTTGTAACGTGCTATATAGTGTATAACACAAAATATGTTAGCAAAATGTAAAATAATAACCGTAAGATCTATCGTCAATACAGAAATTGTTAAAAAGTCATAACTTTGTCCTTGAAGTTGGTATAGGCATAAATTGTGAACATTCGTACGTATTGGATTTTGAAATATGAAAGAATTATTTGTACATCTGAAAACAGTAAACAAAGTATTTGACAGGTAAAACGTAGATGTCACATGGCAGTGTTTATGTTTACATGCAGCGGAAGGATACATAATCGGTGACAAAAAGTATAACTTTAGCAGGGCTTCAGAAAAATGTCCAATAGTATACAGAATGCTTGGAAATTAAACACCCAAACTACAGGAGGTGATTTCTTATGAAAAATTAAGTCGAAAATATACCGGACACCGTATACCTAAACGGAATATTAAAGGAGTTAAGAACATACGAATATTGGGTTTTGAAAACGTATTTTTGTCGAATGCCTTGTACAACGCCTACAAAGTCTGCAGCAAAAAGGTAACGTATGCCTCCCATGTTGCAGAGACACATGCGTAATGCTGGCCGTCCTAGGTCTGTACACACTGCTCGACTTGAGGAAGTGATACGTCAGCACATCAACGACATGCCCTCCACTAGTACACGCCCCATAGCGCGCCAAATGAGCGTGTCCCATTCAACCACGTGGGACGTACTGTGGGTAAATCACCGCCATCCCTTCCGCTGGCAGAAACTACAAGGCATTCAGCGAAAATACGTTTTCAAAGCCCAATTTTCNCAAATCACCGCCATCCCTTCCGCTGGCAGAAACTACAAGGCATTCAGCGAAAATACGTTTTCAAAGCCCAATTTTCCCAGGCTCATATCTCCTTTAAAATTCTGTTTAGGTATATGGTGTACTGTATATTTTCGACTTTATTTTTCATAAGGAATGACCTCCTGCAGTTTGGGCGTTTAATTTCCGATCATCCTGTATTGATACGAACTTTTCTGGGAGCAAACCACTCATCATGTCCGTTGACAAAGTTTGTTCACGGTTAAGTGAGCACTTTAGATATCAACCTTTGAAAAATGTAATTGTCCCTACCCGCATATATTTTTAACGGNTTCACGGTTAAGTGAGCACTTTAGATATCAACCTTTGAAAAATGTAATTGTCCCTACCCGCATATATTTTTAACGGAAAAACTGACTGCCATGCGCCAAGAAAGTTGGCAATTGCGGATGGAAAGTAGTTCCATGTCTTGAGATTTTATTAAAAGTATTAGGTAAAGATGTTTGAATACAAAATTATTAATTTTGGCTTCTGTTTTTTAATGCATATAAGCGTGAGAATGAGAAAATCTGTAAGATATATAATAATTTCACATTTTCACATGACCGACACAAGAATAAAGTGACGAGGCCCCAGGCAATGTTAATTTTACATATGGTGGAAGAATACACACTGTGCATGAGCTTAATTGGGTATAATGATGGATGAAAGTTATTTACCNTATATAATAATTTCACATTTTCACATGACCGACACAAGAATAAAGTGACGAGGCCCAAGGCAATGTTAATTTTACATATGGTGGAAGAATACACACTGTGCATGAGCTTAATTGGGTATAATGATGGATGAAAGTTATTTACCTAATAGGGAAATCATGTTAAGATTGTCTGATAGGAAATAAAAAATAAATTTTTCCTAAACTACTAGTGTGTGTTTATGAACATAAACCACTACTTCAGTTGCAACTGAACGTGATATCTGGCGTGTCATCTTCACGTTACAGTAACTGTAAGCTATGGCTTTTTTTTAACATTTATAATTTTAGAAGCCCAGATACATTCATGGCCATATATTTGTTACACACACGGACTTATTCACGCATACACATATACTACACACACAAATAAGCACGAACACACATATAAAATAACAACGAATCACCGACATTACAAAAAATAGGTATATCTTTCTCAAGAAAAATATTTAAAAAGTATTTTTGTCTAGGCCAGGAAGTTATTCATGGACATAATAATTCAATTAAATTTTTTAAATTGTTTACGGATTATTTTTGTTTTTATATAGTACGTGAAAACTTATCACAACGGGCAGTTAGCAGTATAATAAAAAAAATGCAGAAGTTTGATATTAGTTTGAATGAATGATTGCGAACTGCGGTTAATGGCGCGTGTAGCATATATGAATGTTTTAGAGGTAAAGTTTACTGTTTTATGCAAGACAATGTAGAAAATCGAATAAAGGGCAATCCTATATAATAAAACTTACTAACTTTGAGTTCGGGAGGGGATTTTTACCATAGTATGTATGTATTTATTCCGCCGGAAAAATTCCACTCAACACTGCGGCGCAGGATATGTGCATCGATATGGCAAACTATTTGCTCTCGAAGTTGGTAAAATCCGTTATTTAGGATCGCCCTTTATTATGTTTCTCTGTGTTGGTTTCCAAAATCTTCTGGACTCGCAATTGACGTATTCGGGGTATATGCACGTCCTACGCCTTCTTAAAAATCTACTCTATGAAAAACTTACCAATTTGAGACAGCTTCATAGTTTGTGCATATTAATCTTCTGCAAACTACTTACAGCTCTCAAAACAAATCTGATCTTTCTGTATTTTTTTTTCTGTTTCTCTACGAATTTGCGCGCACACAGTTATGCAATTAATCATCTACTCATATTTACACTATATTAAAAAATTTCAAGGTTGTGTTTAAATCCACCAGTCAAATGCCCTTACCTGGCTTTGTGCCCTAGAAAATGCCATCACATTGTCACTGACCGAATTCTCAGTTAAGGGCAAAGATATAACCTATAAAGTTCCCTTCAGCTAAGGGCGCATGCCATGTACCCTTCTCGTATTCTTGACCAATTTTCGATGCTCAACTGTTTGAAGTATTTTATTTGGTGGTGTTTACTTTTCATTAATTTTCTTTTGGCACCCGTGCATGCAGAACGAAGATGTAACTAGAACAACCAGTACCTAAGAAAGTTAAAACATGTATTTGTGTAAACTGAGAAACATATTTATGTGCTGGTACCAGATATACTTACTTCGCGAGTATTTGTTTACTGTGAAAAACATTTTGTTCACAAAATCAAACTGCTCTTTCTCCACATATCCGCATACGTCCCTTTGAATAAAATAATGCATTTAAAAATAATTTGTTGGACATGCTGACAATAGCGTGGAACGAGTTTGATTATTGCGTAGATGTCGTTCGGGCCGCTCGTGGTGGTCACATTGAACATTTATGAAGATATGGTAAACAAATATCACAGTTCCATGGTTCATTTGATTGGTCAATCAAGGATGCAGGTGGTTTGGTTTTGATATTATAGACCTTCAAAGTTGGGGTATTCGTTTATACTTATCGTGTATACATATTCATCCTATATATATACTCATCCTGTATTTATATACTCATCCTGTATATATATGTGTGTGTGTGGGAAACTAAATTAAACACTACGTGTATACATGTGTCTGTAGATACAGAAATTCATTTTCTTAAATTTTTAACTTAGTTCATTAATTTTTGGTTCCGTGAATACTTGAGAAGGTTATAAGTTATTCACGGCGATTTTAACTTTAGCTCACAGTAAAAACCGCCGTGACCTTCTTGCCGCAACATGCAACGTAAAACCATATAAAAAAATCTTCGAAGACACGCTACTTCCCTGGAAGTTGCTCATTATGGTTACAAGATAATTCATGAAGCACCTATTATAAAGCAAAAATTGTTGAATATTATAGTCGATGAGTGCGATAAAGCAAGAAATATGCGAGACTTTATAAATTACATTTCAGTTCAGGGAGGGATCCAGACAGGGTTACAGTGGACACGAGATACATCCCCCTTCTTTTTCCAAACCCTCACGTTGCGATGACACTATCCCGTGAATGTCATAAAATTTGAATGAAATAATGTCAAAATAGTATAAAATATTAATTTTAATTGATTAATTTAATTTTTTTTTTCTTAATACCACGAAGAGACGGTGCCCCTTCCCGAGACACGAATTGATCGAAAGTTGTAGACCTGTANATTTTTTTTTCTTAATACCACGAAGAGACGGTGCCCCTTCCCGAGACACGAATTGATCGAAAGTCGTAGACCTGTACCCCCCTCCCCTCCCTCAGTCAACCTCTCCTACCCAATCAGAACGTCTGGATCCGCTCCTGCTTCAGAGCTGGCTTGTCGTAGAGAGGAACAGGAACGAAATGTCCCACGCAGCATCTAGTAGCTGAACACTCCGCCAGCCGCGCTGCCGTAGGGATGACTTTGTACTGCAACCTAGTGATAGATTCTGGAACTCCGCTTTCGTATTCAAGTCAATAGCCCGCTGAAGTGCGCGCGAAAAAAAAAAAAGCACACGCACAAGAGCCCCGATAAAAATGCAACATGTTTAGGTCGCTTCGTCAGTGCAGACGCCTACACGATGGCAGGCTAACATCGTCGCTGGCAACATGTCTCTGCTTACAATGGAGTGACGTGCCAAATATGATTATGTTCGCCGTCAGACGCAACTTACAGGTGCGTGGGTCATAAATTAATGCTACAGTGGTTAATCGTATTTTACTATTGCATGCGATGTTAGAGTTTAACGAAAGGAAGCCGGGAATTTTTCCCCTTCTGGGGGGTTTTCCCCCAAATTCTGCATTCCTCGATTCACTCGCAGACGTAGTAAAACGATTTTGCGATTGATTTGTGAAACATATATTGTTTTCATAAATGTTGGTTACTATTTTTGTATTCATAATACGATTTTGTGATTGATTTGTGAAATATCTGTGAAATACTAATAAGCGTTGCGGCGGTGTACAATTCAAAGTTTCCCTGATGTAGTCATTGTTAACAGTTGAATCTAATGTGTTATCTGGTATTGGTAGGCCCATGCTTTTTAAACTTTTTCCTGACAATGTCTGCCCTCGCTTTTCAATTTCAATGAGTGCAAGGTGAAAAACTTCGTCATTGAATGTTGCTTGTGAATTAAATGGTAAAAACGCTTTTTAGTATTTCTCTGTTATATATATATATATATATATATATACTATCGCTTAGTTTTTTTTAGGTATTTTTATTCTACACAATTCTTTACTACATGACATTGTTCCATCTTTAACGGTTTAGACAGCGTATTGCCAGAGAGCGCGCTGGCGGCAATTTTTTTTCTGACTTGATTCACTATTATCGTCACTGCTTCTTCCTTATGTTACTTTATGTAACAAAATATATACTAAAACCGGGTCAGAGAACATAGCTATGAATAAAAAATACACTTAAATCGGATAAGTGGTTCTCGAGTGATAAGCGTACTAACAGACAGACAGAGAGACGTTGAAATTTATAATATGTATAGATTCATGATTATTATAATTATCCTGTTTTTTAACGTATAAAATAGAGAAAATCTAGTACATTGTTGATAATAGTGCTAACCTAGTGTCGAAAATGTTTGCTTGCCAAACTTTTAACATTGATTCTGCCAACCTGTAGTATACTAAAGATGAGGCAGACCGAATATCGTCTGCTGTGCATGTCCGCAACATTGACTTGCCCATCGCCAGTACGTCGTCAAAGTCACATGTCCAACCGTGATGAACATGTTTTTTTACATATTAATTTTCAACAGACCCATTGTTTGTATCAATGAAATACTTTGACTAACTTCAATATATATTCGAGTGGTTTTAAAGTTAGATTGGACGAAGTCTGCAAACTTCTCAAAGCACTCACTTACACAAAGAGAGTTCTAGCCTCAAATACTATCCACGTCGTTTTCTATAGTGGTATTGGCAGAAAAGCAGTCCAATGTTGGAACATGGAGAGTGACTACTGCGCAGCTCGTATAAGCGCTATACCATATTTCCCCCTCTAAGTTTGGGATCCGGGACCTTGGGACATTTGGATGGTGACTTGTGACGTCAGAGTGTCACATGCACCAATCAGCAGTTAGGTGTCTGTGAATCACCACGGTTCGCGGGCGAGATTTGTTTTATAGGCTTAAGTTCCGCCTATCAGGCGCTGGAACTGCGTTGCACAGTGTTTGAAATACTGTTTTTTTACGAAACCATTAAATTGCCCACAGTATGTTAACCTACGAAAATACATCACACCCTAGATGAGGACAGAGTGGTACTTCAAAGTAGCCACGCACGTTGCAAATATTATTTTGCAGCCTTCCAATACAGCTATAAACGGCATTTTCAGACTGCCGTATCTTAAAACATATTAGCTGGGCACGAGTCAAACTACGATAGGAACCTGTAGCTATTGAACTTTGTTACATACTTCTCATCAATAAAATTATAGGGTCACCACCGAAAGTCCCATCGGCACACCCAGCACTATGAGAACACTGCACGCCAGTTCAGAGCCCTGCGCGTAGCGGCGATGGCACACTTGTAGCGCGTGGTAGTGTAGCCCTTACAGCTCCCGCGCTTCTCTGCCAAAAAAAAGGAGAAAAACGATACAGGCCGTCAGGACCCCCTTCCTACGCCTGGCCTGATTGCAATTAATCCACGTATTCGAGGAGTACAATCGCAGAAGTGTTAAGGGCGACACAGTCCCGCATTCCAACTTCTTTATCGCCTCTACGAGAAAAAAAAGTGGAACTGACGCACGTTCTTCTCGCCAGGACTTTGGAGGCAACCATAAAATATGATTGCGGAAAAAAAAAAAAAAAAAAAGTTACCAAAACAAGTTTTAGTGTAAGATAAAATGAAATAAAACCAACCTAGACAAAAAAATTATTCTTGAAGTGACGTGTTTCTGTAAAGAGGAAAATTGACAATGAGTTTTTAAACCTTTATTGATACATGTTGCACATCATATTCTTTTGCAGTTTGCAATTTCCATTAATAATGTACAATGCATTAGCTAAGTAATACGAATTTAAGTGAAACTACTNTTACTAGAGACTGCGAAATTTCCGCCATAATTTGTAAACGCGCACCAACGTATGTATGATTTTTCCTTTGAAATTATTATGTCACGGGAATTTATTTGAGAGAAACCTGAGCTGACGGTCGGCATTCTAGATCAGATGCCTGAAATGTCGTCCAAAACATCCAGGCTCAAACACAGAGTCTGCTGGCGAATTACTTCTGCTTGCGCTCGCTAACTGCCGCTGTTAGAAAAGCATCTCATAAAATTTTAATCCGCTATTCACAACGTACAATAAAATTTCGCTGTTTCCGTGGTACCATAACTTGTTTTTAATTCTCCTTTCGGCGAACTAAAGCTCATCCCTATCTTCCATCCTTCCGTTTCATTACTGATGCTGTGCTCATGGTATATTACAGTCCGTTGCAGTTTGGTTTCATTAAATACTCGTTTTACATTCCTCGCTCTCAAGAGAGGAAAGAAAAGAAGCCAGAGTATTGTATTATCAAATCAGGTTCTTTGTTTGTAGCCTCTTTTGTCCCGCATCGTCCGAAAATGAATATTTTATTTTATGGAAGTAGCCGTAAAAGCTGGCATCCCTAGTTACAAAAACAAACGTAATGCTCCTTCGATTATATTGAACTAGAAAAAAGTAAATAAACTCATTTATATTTTAAAATAACAATGTAACGGAATTCCTTTCACAGTTACAGAAAAGTGAAGGGTATTGTGTATTATACACCGAAGAGCAAAAAAACCTGGTACACCTGCCTAATATCGTGTAGGTCCCCCCGAGCACGCAGAAGTGCCGCAAGACGACGTGGCATGGACTCGACTAATTTCTGAAGGTATGCAGGAGGCAATTCACACCATGAATCCTGCAGGGCAGTCCACAAATTCATAGGAGTGCGAGACGGTGGGGATCTCTTCTGAACAGCACGTTGCAAGGCATCCCAGATATGCTCAAATAATGTTCATGTCTAGTGATTTAGGTGGCCAATGGAAGTGTTTCTTCAGTCAGAAGAGTGTTCCTGGAGCCACTCGGTAGCAACTCTCGACGTGTGGGGTGTCGCATTGTCCTGCTGGAATTGTCCACGTCCGTTGGAATGTACACTGGACATGAATGGATGCAGGCGATCGGACAGGATGCTTTCGAATCTGTCACCTGTCAGAGTTGTATCTAGACGTATCAGAGGTCCCATTTCATGCCAACTACACACGCCCTATACCACGACAGAGCCTCCGCCAGCTTGAACAGTCCCCTATTGACATGTAGGGTCCATGGATTCATGAGGATGTCTCCGTACACGTCCATCCATCCGATACAATTGGAATCGAGACTCGCCAGACCAGGCAACGCGTTTCCAGTCATCAACAGTCCAATGGCGATGTTGGCGGGCCCAGGCGAGGCGTAAAGCTTTGTGTCGTGCAGTCAACAACGGTACACGAGTGAGCCTTCGGCTCCGAAAGCCCGTATAAATTATGGTCCGTTGAATAGTTCGCACGCTGGCACTTGTTGATGCCCCTGCATTGAAATCTGCGCCAATTTGAGAAAGGACTGCACGTCATTCACGTTTAATGATTCTCGTCAGTCGTCGTTTGTCCCGTTCGTTCACTATCTTTTTCCGGCCGCAGCGATGTCGAAGATTTGATGTTTTACCGGATTTCCGATATTCACGGTACACTCGTGAAATGGTCGTACGCGAATCTTCAAATGTTATCGTTACCTTGGAGATGCTATGTCCCATCTCTCGTGCGCCGACTATAACACCACGTTCAAACTCACTTAAATCTTGATAACCTGCCATTGTAGGAGCAGTAACTGATCTAGCAACTTCGCCAGACGATTGTTGTCTTATATAGGCGCTACCGACCGCATCGCGTTACTCTGATTGGTTCCATGCCTCTGTTATTTGCATACGCACGCCTACACCAGTTTTTTTGGCTCTCCAATGTGTGTAAATGTATTTCTGGAGTGTTTTTTTTATTTCTGAAGTAACATGAATATCTTTGCTTTTTCATAGTAGATTACAGCACTTGTGGACCTACTAAAAGTCTGAACTCATCTTGCCGATCATTTGGCATTCTCCACGCCGAACAACTCATTGTATCACACAGCTTAATCTTAAAGGGAATCCTTAGCAAACCCTATTAAATGCCTCAAGGTCACACCCGGACATTAGGAAGCATCTCGCCGGCGATGAAAAATAGCATAAACAAGCTGCGCATGTGTTCTGTTTACTCATAATTTTAAACGGTGACGGTAGATTTTTAATACAGCAATATGTTCAGAGAATATGCTGTGGAGAAGGAACTGTATTCTACGTGTTTTATGGACTATATGGGAATTGTAGTTATTTTCGTGAGCCAGTATTGGCATATAGAGAGCAGGTCTTTCAGGCCTGTTCCAATTTAGATTCTTTGTAATATATTTCCAAATTCCCCATATAATCCTACTCGATGGTTGTGAAGTATGTAATCTTTGGTTTTATGTTACGTTCGTGTGTTCGGTAAATTAATGTAGAAGCTCAATTGAAATTTGGTGTTACTGAAGATATTATTCTAATTCGATTTGCCATTCATCAATGAAAAGCTGTAAGTTTTGTAATAAGTATTTAAAAGTTTCATCTAATCGATTCTACTTCAATATCTGTTTTTTTTAACGATTTTATGACATTGCGTAGGTAAAGTCGGACAATTTTTGAATATAAGATGCACCTTGAGAACATTTTAAAAATAGGGCATAGTGAACGGCCAATCGAGTTTTTTGCTTCCATTTATAACATGTTAAAATAATGAAATTACAGTGAATTGTTTTACTCTACTGCAGGGCAGGGTGGTTCGTATCATCACAATACGACGTTGTTGCAATGGTTTAGAACACTGTTTTAATGAAAAACAAATATCATAAACAGAGGGCTACTAACAGCGATTTTTGCTGACTTTGACACTTTTCAAAGACCACATTTCTGTTTAAATAACCAAATTCATGAACGGGAAACAAAATGCCGACTTTCATTTCTGTCCTGAAAAAAATTGCATTTAAATATTTAACGGCATTTTAAAAAAATTATAGTCGTCACAACTGCCAGCAATGAGATCCACACGACAACTAATAGAGAGGCCCTTGAGAGGCCCGCCTACCTGGTGATTGAACTGCATTGCAGAGTGCTTGAAATGCATGTTTCCCCGTGAAACTATTAACCGCGCGTCCAATGCGCTGACACACGAAAATGATACACATTTCGGAAAGTGCTTTCAAGACTCCGTTCACATTATAAACGCAATTTCCGATCACTCGAACGTAACTAAAAGCGGCTCTTTCAACGCTGTATCTCAAAACATAATCGTCAGATACATACAAGAATACTCAAGGGCCCTGTGTTGAATCATGCCACCAACTTTCCACCAATAAAATTATAGGGTCACCACTGAAAGCCCCATCGGTAGGTATACGTGGCACGACGAGAACAATGCGGAAAACAGTTCCAGGTTGGCGGGCCACTCGAGACGGCACGCTTTTCGTCGTCTCACGGACGAGAACTCTCTAGAATCATGTCACGTCGTGTACTTTCGCCTGCGTTTTACATCTCGCGCGTTCTTACTCCAGGTACAGTGATGGGCGTGTGTTTCCTACCAGCGGCGGTTCTCTTCTAGACGACTTTGGAAGACCACTGTGTATGCGACCTCCGCTGCGGTGAAACTGCGCAGCAGCAAGTCGGCGCCCGGCGTCGACTGGTTCTCGGCGCGGCGAAGAGACGCCCGGCGTAGCGTCGGCTACCGCGTCAGACTTCGGACTGCCGAGGTCGCCTGTGCTTCGCTCCGGTTAGCCCACGGACTGGGGGGTTCTTCAACGCTGTTGGTCATCCCCTAGTGACGGTGGTGTCGTTTCCAAGAGTTCCAGTTATAAGACAGAAAATGTTTACGATGGAAATAAAAGACTGTCGGCATATTGCTCTGAAAATTATCTATTACAACACGAAGTTTCCTTATTGATCAAGTTACAAATTACCAACTACAATTACGCATGCCCCGTTGCCAGTTCAGGTTAATGTGAAGTAAAAACTAGGAGTATGGAAAGGGGTTGGAAATAAATAGCCACGCTCTCCAGGTGTAAGAGTACTTGGTTTTCAGACTCTTGAGAAGTTCACACCTGAGAGACATGAGATATGTATTTTTTTGTAATTTGAGGTCTTTTTAAAATAAACCTTATGTTGAGGAAAGTAAGAAGATTTAAAAACTAAATAAATTCTATGAGTTAAGCATGCCTCTGGAATACATACATTTTTAAAAATATTATGTTAATGGAAAAATGCACTTGTAAAAATTTAATATAAAGAAATGCCAAACTGTGGCACCAGTAAATCAATGCTAGGTGTTATTTTTTTTTGCAATTATGAATAGCCTGCATATCCATAAATATTTTGTATCTTCTTCTAGTAATATAGAAAATGTTAACAAATATTTAGTGTTGGGGAAGAATGAAATGAGATTTAGAATATTGGGTAATGTTTTCTTAAATTGTAAAATGAAATATTTTGTGACCAAGAGAAATGCATGCAGTATCAATACAAACCTTAGGATATATATATATATATATATATATATATATATATATATATATCCAGTTCTAATGATTAATGAAAAATTCTCCTAAAATTACAGTTTGCAATCACGCTTACCTTAACACTATTATTAACACTATTTGTTTGTAAGTATTTGTTTGGAATGGTTTAGGTCAGCTGAGTTTTGTGCGAGGCGACAAGCATACCAACGACGGTAAATGTTCACCCTTCTATGTTATTGTGACTGAAGTTATTTGGGGACTTCCTAAACGTCTAGTCCACAGAGGGTAGAGGGAGTGGCGCACTTAAATATAGCTCGTATGGACACGTTACAGTGACTTTATTGATCAATTAAATTTTCCTTTATTTCCTTTCTATTTCCCATCAATGTAAACGCTAAACAAACTCGTGATTATGAGTAAACATGCCAGTGTCCGTCGTTCTGGGAAGCAAAGACCTACCAGTGGCGTAAATATGCTCATAGTACGTGTCTGATTACGGTCTCCGTAACAGTAATTCTTCGCATTTTCCGCGTTGAACGCTTTTTATATTCAGGTATTAAGCCTTTGGAAATCATAATGAAACCGTGTTCAGCTCACACAAAGAAAACATTTCAAAGGATCAACAAAAAACTCATCTGNCATTTCAAAGGATCAACAAAAAACTCATCTTTATACGTCTGAATAAAATGTGAACAACAAAACGAGGTTATGAGAAGCAACGAAACACACTTTTCAACTAACTAAATAGAATATGATTTCAATCAACCATTTTCTTTAAACAAATGCCTGACTCTTAGTTTGCGAAGATTCAAATAAATGACTTTTCTGGATGCAGCGGATATTTTATCGTAATAATAAAATTATGGTAGCCGATAATCTTTGAAATTATTGTTCACAAAATGGCAATGATTACTTTTGTTTCTCATTCATTTCCCTTAAGATTTAGTAATTTATTGCTTGTATTAACCTAACACTTCTATCAACAGGGTAATCTTTGTACCGTAGAAGGCATAACTGTAGCGGCAGCCATCACACTGCTCACTTCGGCACAGCATGTCTGATGAAGTCGTTTCGGAACAGTGTAGAAGCCAGCACACTTTCTAAGGAGGTGATAAAGTTTACTGCCACCATTACCGGCGCAGACGAGCAGGAAGACGAGCGTTAGCGTTTCCGATGTTGCCCACACTGAATCGTTGGGCAGACGTCTTGAGATCTCCACGGGAGATTCATTGCGCGGGCGCTCGTAAAACAGCAAGGGATTTTTTTTTTTTTACCTCGTCTCAGTGCGATTGAGGTGGTGTGGGTGAACTAGAGCTATCTGCGGCGTTGTGTGTGTGGGAGGGGGAACCTGGTTCAACTGCGAGCGTGGCCAGCCACACAGTGGAGTCGAGTTGAGTTGAGGCGGCTCTTAACAACGAGGTCTTGAGAGCCGATGAGGGTGAAACGAGGCGAGGATGGAGCAGCGCCGGAATGCAAGGACGTGGGAAACGGGAGATCCCCGAGGAAACCCGCCGACCAGTGGTATCGTCCGGCACGATTTGCACTTGCGAAAATCCGGGAGTGACCCGGCTGGGGATTGAACCAGGTTCACCTTGGTTGGAAGTGACTAGGCTAACAGATCAGCCCCCGCGGCCCCAGTTGCGCAGTAAACAATTCTTTAGTGCAAATATTACCGGCTTTTGAACTCTAGAACGGACAAATTTACGTTATCTGGACTCACCATAAGCATAATAATTAATTTTTTTTTTAAGTAAAGTTACTTTGGCCGTATTGAAGTAATTGAAACTAGAATATATTCTATTTACCAAAGTACATTTTCTTTAAAAAAAAAAAAAAACCAGTGGTATTTTGAAAATTCAAGTCCAGGTTATTCTTTAACCAGCTTATTTTTGTTCATCTGGTGTTTTTTGAACCAAAATTAGGGACTTTCACACAGGACGAAATTCAGTTTACATCGCGTATTTTGGATGGATGTGGCTGATCTGTGCCTAACGCAGCATCTACTGGTTATTATATATAAACTTTGCGCTTACAAAAAATGTGGTTCTAGGGACCCATGCGGGCTGTAAGTACAGGAAAAACAATACATCAGATCGCCGGTACCATCTAAGTATTGTTAAAGTAGACAGTAGTGCCAACATAAATATTTGAGTTCCTGTTTGTAGTTGTCTCAGGAGCTATACATGTAGCTATGGTAACAGAACGTCCTGTATCGGCTACATAACAGATTAATCCTTAAACAAAAAAACGTCAGCAGTATTCGTTTTCTTCCCGCAACAAGCAGAAATTTAATAAACTAACAGAGAATTCTGATGCTAGTACATATTTTTGGTTGCTAATACTGTCAAACCCGATTACGGAACTTTACTTCTGTCACTTGTCTGATAATACTTATTTTCAGTGTAACTGGAACAGTGACAGTTCTGCTGTCAAATAATTATGCAAAGTAGTTGCAAGAATTAAGTTTTTATTAAAAGTATGATGTTTGAATTTGAACTTATTGAATTAATTTAAAGTAGTCCATCTTCATTTTATAAACGTAAATATAATAATTAGCATATAGGTAACATTTTTACATCCTTAAAAAACTCATGTTACACTTCATCGACGCATGTATAAAGTCTTTGGGTGCATGGTAATGTTGATTTTACATAAGACGAAGGGTGGGGAATGGGCAAAATGTGGCTTTTAAACAGTATTTACATAAATGCTCAATTCACCTCAACGAGCCAAAAAATTAACTCTGTTGGCAAAAAAAAAAAAACCGTACGCATCGCTGTTTCACCGCGTAAATTTGCTAGCGGTTGATGAGGTAGTTTTCAGCACACACGCAGAAGAGGAAAACCAGCTTCTCTCATTTTAAACCTATGGTCTAATACTGGCTGGTGCATGTTTGTAAGCCTTGTTGCGATTAGTGCCAGGCCTAAGTTTACCTCACCGGGAGTCATTCATCACATCTAAAATACTGTTACCTGAAGCCAGGCGATCTTCATTTCCGCTGCTGAAGTATAAACACAACTTCTAGAATTCCTGGCTAGTTCCTTAATATTTTTTCTGAATAAATATGTACCCTTCCGCCACACTAAAAATTTAATTTATCTGTGGATACCTTGACTCAAATACAAGTGTCATAAAAAAACAATAAAATTTAAATTGGTTACCTATTTTTCAATTTTACATTATTTTTATAGTGTACGTATTCGAGGATAAGCTTAGCTATTAGAAGCCTCTTAGTGTTAGACCGACCTGTTTTGTTTCGTACATAGTTGGTTTACTTCACAACCTCTAGCACAGGCTTCTGAGGTGTTCGCTAGTGAACCTGGGCGCGCACGTGTCTGGATTGCAGGATGTCCGCGTAAAATCTTCTTCAGTTCCCGAGACTGTCAGTTCTGCGCCAATTGTTACTGTTTCTGGGAGCCGCCGTATTATTCTTAGTACTGTACTTCATTCATACGTCAATAAGGTGATAATGATTCCTTTTTTATGTCATGGGTGACGTTAAAGCGGGACGGGAGAATGCGTCTACTCTCCCACAAGAAATGGCACTCTTGTTTGGTTCGAAAATTATCTTAGCAGTGGATAAAGTAACTTATACATAGGACACGTTAAATTATCATAAAATTAGCCGAGGAACACCACGTAAAATAACCAATCTTTCTCTTATCTTGACTTCGTAAGTTGTTCGCTAATTACTTTATTCATAAATTAGATTGATTTCCTTCGCATGAAAAGCATAAGAGGTTTAATACGCAGAAAACCCGATAATATCACAATGGTACTGTATAATATGAATCTCTTTTCATAATCGATTCCTAAGTTTGTTAAGATTAACGGTATTATTACAGATATTATATTGTTTTCGAAAAACTTCCTGCGAAACGTACATGTGGAAGCACATGTTCGTAATTTGGAAGGAACTAAATGCCAGCACTACCGTACAGGATCATCAGCGAATAATTTTTGGCGTTGTTATTTTGTGCCAGTGGCTTGCTAACGGCCATATTTTATTTATTGGTTCTCGTAATTGCAGTGAAAGGACGATTTCAGTCTAATTACTTTCTATTTTAGCGAGTGGTAAAAAAATGTAACGCGCACATGCACATGGCTAAAAAAAATATAAATAAATAATTCCTCTGTTAAACATAAATTATCACACACAGTGTGGTCACAACTACTATAAAGTTCTCTGACCAAGATTTTGCAGCCATTGGCAGAAGAAATCAGTAGCCTGTAGTGATTGATAGCGACACAAACACGCAAATCAAACAGCCAGTTAGCTGTTGTGGTTATTCTAGTTATAAATCGTCTTCATCAAAGCAGCGCCAGTCAAAGACTGTACACGAAGAAAAATATTTTTTTATTACCTAGAGCTTATATTAGCTTCTATTGATTGCAACTAACCATAACTTATGTGTCACGGATTTACAGTTTGACAGCTTAAACGCTGCCAACTTACATTTCAAAATAGCTGGTATCAGTAATACAAATACTTGCATGTTATCAATTGCGTTGATGGTGTTTTCTGTTTATTTTGTCGCCGATGTGGTAATCTGTGTCGATAAAAGGATTTAGTGCAAAAAGTGCATGGACATAAAATAAAATGTTTTATTAAACGAAAAAAATATCATTTGAAAATTTTTAAACAGTGAATAGTATTTATCATATGGCCAGGATACTCCTGCGTTTTTAACAGATGAAAACAACTTTAAAAAAACAATTGTTGACACAGACAGCAGCTCGGCAGAAGACAACGTCTGAATGTTTGCTATTTATTTTAAGTTGGTTTTAACCAACTCGTAATGTGAGGACACAGAATACTTAAGAATACAGAGATTAAGTAGCCGCTTTTGCCGCGAATTCCAGCCTCACACGCCAGCGAAATCGCTTCACTGGCCAGCAAAATAACATAACGTCATTCGCCAACATACGCCTGACAGCCTATTCGCAAGTCGAAAGCCCAGCCCATNAAAATGTTTTATTAAACGAAAAAAATATCATTTGAAAATTTTTAAACAGTGAATAGTATTTATCATATGGCCAGGACACTCCTGCGTTTTTAACAGATGAAAACAACTTTAAAAAATCAATTGTTGACACAGACAGCAGCTCGGCAGAAGACAACGTCTGAATGTTTGCTATTTATTTTAAGTTGGTTTTATCCAACTCGTAATGCGAGGACACAGAGTATTTAAGAATACAGAAATGAAGTAGCCACTTTTGCCGCGAATTCCAGCCACACACGCCAGCGAAATCGCTTCACAGGCCAGCAAAATAACATAACGTCATTCGCCAACATACGCCTGACAGCCTATTCGCAAGTCGAAAGCCCAGCCCATAACGAATACATCACAGCATGCAGCAGCCGATCAGAAACATGGCCCGTTTCAAGAGCCTCGCGCAGCCAATCAGAGAATGGGTACGCCCTACATCAAAAGGAACCCCCCACGAAGTTTCATCTGTGTACTTATCTGCTCTGAAGTGACGCAAAACGAAGTTGCAGCAGAAGACGTCTGCGTTTCTCAATGACTCAAAAGAGAATGACTCATGTCGTCTGTCACGTTAACGAAATGTCGTCTTACACACTTCTTATATCAGCAAACGTCCTGCACCGTTTGTTTATAGGCAAGAATCAATAATACTTTTGTTATTTGGTATGAAAACGAATTTTAATGGACAAAATGTACACCACCCGGAAGGAATGGGCCAAAATGTATGTAATTTGGTACATTTACACATAATNTTTTTAATGGACAAAATGTACACCACCCGGAAGGAATGGGCCAAAATGTATGTAATTTGGTACATTTACACATAATCGCTGTATTGGTGAATTAGTAAAGTTATGAGGGTTTATTACATACAGAACTGCCGCCATAATGCATTAGTGATTCCATAAATATTTAAGCAACAGTGTTAAAAGGCATGCGTGGAACGTTACTCAGTCGGTCAACACACGTGGAAAGGTCACCGAGCACAGAATATTCCTCGTAAACATATTAGATAGCGTTATCAGAATTTTGCGAAGTTTGAAGGCGGCCACATTAGGAGTCTGCATTAGACTGGGTGGGCGTAGGTATCTTGAACTTGGAAGGCGTGTGAAACATTCCGATGCCATAGAATCCCTATGTTGGAACCGATGGATATGAGAGGACGCACACGCATGTCGAGAAGTTTANAACATTCCGATGCCATAGAATCCCTATGTTGGAACCGATGGATATGAGAGGACGCACACGCATGTCGAGAAGTTTACGATTGACCTAGAAAGACCACAACCAGGGGAGGTTCACCGTACTGTGCGCCAAGGACTGCACAAACCCATGGTATCGGTGCCAGCCTTCCGATAACTAGTTACTGGATACTCTTCAATGCCCCACGCAAAAGCTGCCTTTGACATCAGACCAGATGGGCCGCGGTGGAGTAGTGGTTAGACTACTCGCCTCCCACCAAGGCGAGCCGGGTTCGATTCCCGGTGGGGTCGCCCCTGGATTTTCGCATGTGGGAATCGTGCCGGACGATGCCGCTGGTCAGCGGGTTTTCTCGGGGATCTCCCGTTTACCCCGCCTTTGAATATTCCGGCACTGCTCCATCCTCACCTCGCTTCACCCTCGTCGGCTTTCAAGGTTGATATGTTGAGAGCCGTCCAAATCTCTTCATTCACTCACTCACACACATCAGACCAGAGACGACGGAGTTTGTAGTGGTGGTGTTACCGGTAGGCACGGAGTGATGTAAAGTGGCATCGCATCATGTTCAGAGATGAATCTCGGTTCTACATTATCGCGGGTGACTGTGGTTTACGAATACGATGACGCCTCGGAGAAACGATGCAACCTGCAAATGTTGTGGACAGCATCATGGTGTAGGGAGCCGTAGGGCTTCAGATAACTTATGGTAGTGATATGGGGAACCCTGACGGCACAGTAGCGTTGCAGTGACAATCTGCCTCTCCATGTGTTACCCTTAAAGAGACAGTACCCTGACACAGTATTTCAACAGGACAATTCTCGTCCACACATGAAACACGTGCCTACGCAAAGCCTGCGTCATGTTGAGATACTGTCGTGGTCAGCAAGAGGGAGAGAGCCAATAGCGGTGAAGCAAGGTGGAAATGGAGCAGCGCCGGAATGCAAGGGCGAGGTAAACGGGATATCCCCGAG
>NQII01006684.1:88978-115786 GCA_002778355.1 Clitarchus hookeri | reverse complement strand
TGCGCTGTGCATAGTTTCCTGCGCTGTGCGTAGTTTCCTGCGCTGTGCATAGTTCCCTGCGCGCAGACTGGTGTTCGAAACCTGTGCGTTTGCTTTGTGTGCGTCCAAAGTGATGAGATTTAACCACTACACTATGCACTTCCACTTCCTCAAAATGGTCTCTAGTAAGATGGCGGTACTTTTTTTAATTCACATGTTAGAACAAACTGTCCGTGAGCAGTTCTCGTGTCCANCTAGTAAGATGGCGGTACTTTTTTTAATTCACATGTTAGAACAAACTGTCCGTGAGCAGTTCTCGTGTCCTTGTATTCACTACGCCATGATGCCTTTCGTCTTCCGCGGATATCACAAAGTAGCAACAAATTTTTCATTTCTACACCAGAATATGATTGTGAGTAGGCGTTCGTCATGCCAACTGCGTGTACACCGAGTGCGAGTACTACGCTTCAACGTGCGCGTACGTTCGCGTAGATTAAGTAGTCTTTACGTAGTCGCTCTACGTGAGAGATTGCGTTACTGTATTCGTACATTCCGCACAAAACTAGACAATCATAGAGGATGACATATAAATTCGCAAACATTAGCAGTTGATTTTACAGAATATTTTGTTGAGAGTCTCTAATATTTTAACTAACACAGTGGTGTTTTTTCTTTTTAAATCAGACTTGTATTTGGTTAGACCAACAAAATTAATTATGTTGTTTTTCAAGTTTTGTTTACTCCACTCAATTTTTTTTTTCGGGCAACTAAATATAATTTTGGCACTATACAAACAAGTATATTGTTTGCTAGAACAAAATCATCTCCCAGTGTTCTGCGAACGTTAGAACACAGAGCAAACGAAATGTTTTCAGTTTTTTTATGTTGGAAA
This sequence comes from Clitarchus hookeri, assembly GCA_002778355.1. NCBI lineage: Eukaryota > Metazoa > Arthropoda > Insecta > Phasmatodea > Phasmatidae > Clitarchus > Clitarchus hookeri. The sequence goes on along the minus strand of NQII01006684.1, from coordinate 114,915 downwards.
ACTATGCGCATTGTTGCCAGTTTATCTTTAATTTCTATTTTAAAAATGAGAGGGCTTTAAAAATTGCTCATTTTATTGTGAGTAAGGGATATTGTAATTTGATTCGTGTCTGCAGCATGTTTTAAGATACGGCAGTCTAAAAAAGCTTCTTTTAACTGTACTGCGAGGGCTCCAAAATAATATTTACAGCATGCGTGGTAACTTTAAAGTACCATTCCCTCCTCGTCTGGGGTATGTATGATGTCTATTCGTAGGTAAACATATCGGCGATTCCAAACACACTACGAAGCAATTCCAGCTCCTGGCAGACGGAACCCTTACGCCTTGGACGGACGGTTTATTCGTTCCACTCATTGCTGAGCATCGTGACCCCAGACATCGTCAAGATTATGGAAACAGTGGCGTGGCCAAGGTAGAATGATACTGCGATGGCTTGCCGTAGCCTTCCGTTGTACCAGCAACCAATTTACAACAAAATTAAAATCCAAGGGAACCTAACCTGTAACATCCGATTGTTAGGCAACGCCAATAACCAGTAAACCACGGATGTTATCCTTAACGCATTATTCAAGGAGCAATATTTAACCTGATGGCCACTTTCATTTATATTAGGGTACAAATTGGCGTAACATAATATTTGTGTTAATAATAATTTCACTATTCCAATTGAATTGGAACACGTATTCTTGTCAGTAGTTTCATGACAATGCTGATAATTGCATATGACTGTGAAATAACACACGATGGCAGAAAGAAGAAAATAAACTAGACTTCCAGAAGCAACTAAAATTTAGAGTTTTCTGGTCATTTATCACTGGTTACAATAATAACCATTTTGAAAACAAAACGACTAATAACACAGAAATGAATTTTTTTCTAGCTTAAAAATGACCACAATTTTGGAATCTATGAACCTATCATAAAGATACATACTCGAGTTCTCAGATTTAACCATGAGAGCTATCGTGTTAGCTTATTTTCTGTGATAAAATCCACTAGTAATTAAAACTTGACATTTTTGTAGTCAGAATATAGATAATAGACAAAAAATAATGTTATCCTGATTTGTGTTCATTCTGCTCATTATTCTTCACTTTTCTTGTACAATTTTTTTTGCATTTATCGCCCATTGGCTCACGTTGCATTGACTGATATTTTCTCTCATAGTTCTAACTTCTTGTCGTTAGTTTTCTAGAGTTTGTTTGGTTTATTTCGTTACTGCCGGGTTTGAAAACATTGGCCGGCGTTCTGGAAGGTGGGTGCGCAGTATCGTCGGTCAGGTGTGCCTTGCGAACACACTACGCCCTCTCATTTCCCCTCCCTTCAGTCAGACTACGTGATGGCAGTATCCCCAGCGAGGGAAGAGACGGGGAGTTCCGGCGAGTGACATCGTATATTCTCACCACGTGTTTTTCTAACGTCTATAAATCAGGAAGAAACCAGTTTCGGTTGAAACAAATTTCAAAATTACACTTTTACTAAGACATAGTTGCATGTGGAACTATTTTCCCTCACCGAACGAGGTGGCGCAGTAGTAAAACACTAGACTCGCTTTAGGGAGGACCCGGGTTCTGTTCCCGGTCCGGCCATCCCGATTTATGTTTTCCGTTGTTTTCCGAACACACTCCAGGCGAATGCTGGGTCTGGTGCTGTACTACAGGCCACGACCGGTTCCTTCCCGGTCCCTGCTCTTCTGAGCAACTTGTCCCGTCTCTAGTGACCGCGCTGTTTCTTAAATATTTGTGGAATTGTTGACGAGGTTGATGTTAACAAGTTTATCACAGAGATTTATTTATTTACGACTAACGTAGTTATCCCTCCATTCTTGATATTAAAATAAATAAATAGCGAAGACGAGGAGAGAGCACTTGAAGGTGAGTCGTGGACATAGACTAAATATGAGGTGAACCGATTCTTCGTCTTCTGCGCATTTACCCGACACTGACCTACCCCAAACTAACAGAACTGTCAGAAAGTCACATGGCCACCAGTTATGTACATGTTTATGTTCATATATATTTTCAAATGACAAACACTTTTATATTAATAAAATACTTTTGCCAATTTGACTTTAATGTAATGGCATTAAAAATTGGTATGGGGAACCATACAAACATCTCAAAACACTTGTTTACATAAAGAGTGTTCTAACCTCAAATCCCATCCACGCCATTTAGTGATAATCGTGTTGGCAACATAGTGATTCAATGTCGGGACCCGGAGTTTGTTTCTACGCAGCCAGCGAGATCGCTCTACCCTCGATGGTCGCGGATGTCGAGAGGAAGAAGAGGTGTGCGACAGAAGCGGCTATCTCCTACTACTTTGAGCGGTATTGCGTGGACAGCAAGTGCCGCACCAGTGGAGGCACGTTGCGCATTTCAGAGGCCGCTAATGGAGCGAGCGACGGCCACGGCGGTTGGCGGCCTTGGCATTGGCACATATAACCTGGCCGCGGTCTACTGCTGTCCCTCCCTGCCTCGCGCTGGCTTGCCCGCACTCTACTGACCAAGCTAAAGCCTGTCGCACTGTCATATATTTGCCTTCACATATATTTTGCAATAAAATCTGAAGACGGAATGCGAAGATCAAATTTTTCCATCCNCTGTCATATATTTGCCTTCACATATATTTTGCAATAAAATCTGAAGACGGAATGCGAAGATCAAATTTTTCCATCCACCAAATTTGATCAACTAATCTTGAATGTGTTTGAAAATCTGTCACATGATCTAAATTTTACTGTGATGCTTTAGTCCGAATTGTTAGGGGTTTTCGGGTCCCATGGGTTGGGCTGGAGCCCANTGATCTAAATTTTACTGTGATGCTTTAGTCCGAATTGTTAGGGGTTTTCGGGTCCCATGGGTTGGGCTGGAGCCCATTTTGCGCTACAGGGGATTTTAAGTTAGGCACTGAAGGGTATTTATGCAAAATTTTGTCCACATTCGTTGAAGTTTGTAAAATTTAGATACACTTCCTCATTTTATGGCGGGTCAAAATGAGGGCTGAAGCCAATTTTGGCCTACGCATAATTCTAAGTTGCGTACTAAAGGATATCCCTGCAAAATTTGGTTCAGATCCCGTTTAACGGGATACTGTACATNCATAATTCTAAGTTGCGTACTAAAGGATATCCCTGCAAAATTTGGTTCAGATCCCGTTTAACGGGATACTGTACATGAATCCATTTGAGGGGTTTTGGGGTTTCGGGCTCAATGGGGAGCCGGAACCCATTTTGGCTCACACAGTATTTTAAGTTGGGTATTGAAGGGCATCCCTGCCAAANGGCTCAATGGGGAGCCGGAACCCATTTTGGCTCACACAGTATTTTAAGTTGGGTATTGAAGGGCATCCCTGCCAAATTTGGTGCAGATTCGTCGAATGGTGTGAAATTGATATACACGACCTCGTTAAAGGNTTGAAGGGCATCCCTGCCAAATTTGGTGCAGATTCGTCGAATGGTGTGAAATTGATATACACGACCTCGTTAAAGGGGACTTTGGGAGTTTCGGGCCCAATGGGGCCACAGCCCATTTTGTCCGATATATTTCCAGTTGGGTACTAAAGTGCATTCCTGTCAAATTTTGTCCAGATCCGTCAAACGTTGTAGTATTGTATATATAACGTACATGCGTAGACATAAACACATACATACATAAAAACTTTGGAAATAATCTATGTATATGAAGGTCAAAGTGAGATATTGCTATTGTGTTTCCATATAGTTCACTAATGAAAGAAATATATCGAATGCTGTGATTTATTTTCACTTTTTAACTTTTTTTCCAGTAGAGATATTTTTGCACAATGAAATTTAATGCCTTTGAGTTGTTAATATTATTTTGCAATAATCACTTCAAATAGCATCCATACTCAAAGAGCGCGTATCTTCATAACGTTATTTCGTTTCCAGCAATTGTACGTCATTTTAAAGTTTAGTGATGTCGGGAATGGTCTATTTTGTCATGCACGAATCTGATTGGCTGAACTCGTCAAACATTTAAAAAAAATTAGAACAGGTTCAATATTTAAAANTTAAAAAAAAATTAGAACAGGTCCAATATTTAAAATGTTGTATGAAAACTAGAGCCATCAAACTTTTCCAGACAAACATGGCAGCCATAATGACGTTTCGGTGACGTCAGAACTACCCATTTAATTGTATTTGACCAACTTTGTTTAAAGCAGATTGACGAAAATGTTTAGGGTGTGGCGGAGCCTTAAAGCTGTGGCGTAGCGTTGTGAAACAACTGACGTTGGCTGGCAAAAATGTATTTAAAGATTAGATTGTGGCTGTGCCTAGGAAAAGGCCGTGGGTTTTACGTGAATACGTCTGCGTCAGTGGGTAATATTTTCTTAGGTAGGTATATGGGAATTAAATGAAAGTTACGAGATGGGAACTTGGCTTTTACGGCTTGACTTAACATATCTAGACGAGATCGTTCGTTTGGCACCAAATTCAGTGCGTTGGCAAATCAGGTAAAAATTGCCTTTTCATAACACGCGAATGTAACTAAAAACACACGAAAAACATTGACAGTATATGTTTTAAGTAGGTAGAAGATAAACAAACAAGGCAGTATGAACGCGATGTGAGATGAAGACTAGGCAGCAGCAAGTATGACCAAGAATAAGGTGAAGGAGAACTATTTTTAATGTTATTAACAAACGTTTTTTATTGACATTTCATATATGTACTGAAGCCTTGTCTTCTATTTTGTACGTCCATGAAGCAACTACAGAAATACAAATACAAAGAAATGGGCATATGCGAGCTTGTCGCCTTCAAAATGTGAACAAATAGTTTTTCTTATTCTCCACTTACACAAACACTACTTGTTGTTCTTCTTCTCCGTCGTCGGCAGTCGCCAACAACCACAACGCCAGAATTTTCGCGCAACGCACTCGTCGCCGACGCACTGCTGCTTTATTCTCATTGGTTACAGCTCATTGCAACGCATCGCTGTATTGAGGAACCAGCTTAAAGTTATCAGGTCTACCGCAATTCTAATTTTACGTGTGGCGGAAGGATACAAGACGAGAAGGAAAGAAGATCCCAAGCACAGCTTTAAAAAGTACTTAGTTGAACCGTGAACAGCTTATAGTCCATTCACGGTTACTTCCAACTTTTATGAAGCCCTGCTACAGTTCTACTTCGAGGATATTCTTCCGCCTCATGCAAACAAAGCTCAGAAAATTACGCCAGAGGGCCAACGCACCGCATACGTGCGCGCTCAGTGTAATAATATTTTGCATAACAACTATTTCTTTCTCGGCATTACCAACACGCTTATTTGCTGTCTGTTTTNTAGTCCATTCACGGTTACTTCCAACTTTTATGAAGCCCTGCTACAGTTCTACTTCGAGGATATTCTTCCGCCTCATGCAAACAAAGCTTAGAAAATTACGCCAGAGGGCCAACGCACCGCATACGTGCGCACTCAGTGTAATAATATTTTGCATAACAACTATTTCTTTCTCGGCATTACCAACACGCTTATTTGCTGTCTGTTTTAATTCATCCCTGTTTTAATTAATGCTAATTATAAATGGAGTATTTTAATTTAGNTAATTCATCCCTGTTTTAATTAATGCTAATTATAAATGGAGTATTTTAATTTAGTGGTAAAATATATGAAAATTTTCAATTTAACCAAAAATAAGATACTGTAATGTTAACACAAGTATAAAACGACTGTGATACATGTCATACACTGAAGAGCCAAACAAAAAACTGGTATAGACGTGCGTATGCAAATAACAGAGGTATGGAACCAATCAGAGTAGCGCGATGCGGTCGGCAGCTAGATCGGTTACTGCTGCTGCAATTGCAGGTTATCAAGATTTAAGTGAGTTTGAACGTGGTGTTATAGTCGGCGCACGAGAGATGGGACATAGCATCTCCGAGGTAGCGATAACATTTGGATGTTCGCGTACGACCATTTCACGAGTGTACCGTGAATATCGGGAATCCGGTAAAACATCACATCTTCGACATCGCTGCGGCCGGAAAAAGATCGTGAAAGAACGGGACAAACGACGACTGACGAGAATCATTAAACGTGACAGACGTGCAACCCTTTCTCAAATTGGCGCAGATTGGATTTGTGGACTGCCCTGCAGGATTCATGGTGTGAATTACCTCCTGCATACCTTCAGACATTAGTCGAGTCCATACCACGTCGTCTTGCGGCACTTCTGCGTGCTCGGGGAGGGGGGAGGGTACACGATATTAGGTAGGTGTACCAGTTTTTTTGGCTCTTCGGTGTATTTAGGAAACAACCAAACACGTAATTAATGGGGTGATTTTTCAAAAGTTTGATTCAAAAAGTGTGAATAAATCGTGACGGCGAATAGACCATATCAGTTATAAGAGCAGCGCAGAAAGCCAGCAGCCTGAGTTTCCCTTTCTCTTACTTCGTTCCTCTTCGGATGCGAAGTGAAACGTCCGCCCAGACTGGTGCGCAGTAGTTGTTCCTGCTGGGAGGGTTGCGGGAAGCGGCAGAGGCAGACGACCGGCGCAGACCGCCTTTCTTCTCGTTGCTCGAGTCCGCTCGGCGCCAGCATGCAGGAAGAAAACCTTTCCTCGAACTGCAGTGCGAGAAAGGCGAGCGTGTGCCGTCACCTTTGCGCAGAGGGGAAATGCGGTAGGGTGCTCATACTAGCTGCGCTGTACCTACTCTCTCTGTTCCAAACTCGCCCCTGCCTACTTGGAATAACATGATTTACAATGCAAATGAAAATAATATTTTTAACAGCAATACAATACAATTCATTTTTTTATGTCCTTTGGCCTTAATAAATATTAAACCTATTTATAAACGGAACAGTTCTTCGACGTTTTTAAACCGTAATATTAGTCTAAAGAATATAAATCGCTAATGCTATTGTTTTCAGGATGAATTTTATTTATATATTTAAGTTACATAACGGAAATTTTGAACGAACGTGGGTTAGCATTTGTTGGAGTTTTACAGAGCACTTCTGGAAGTCTAGTTTATTTCCTNACGAATTTTATTTATATATTTAAGTTACATAGCGGAAATTTTGAACGAACGTGGGTTAGCATTTGTTGGAGTTTTACAGAGCACTTCTGGAAGTCTAGTTTATTTCCTTATTTCTGCCATCGCGTGTTATTTCGCAGTCATGTGCAATTATCAGAATTGCCATGAAACTACTGACTAGAATACGTGCTTCTATCAATTGGAATAGTAAAATTATTATTAACATAAATATTCTGTTACGCCAATTTGTACCCTAATATAAATTAAAGTGGCCATCAGGTTAAATATTGCTCCTTGAATAATGCGTCAAGGATAACATCCGTGGTTTACTGGTTATTGGCGTTGCCTAACAACCGGATGTTACAGGTTAGGTTCCCTTGGATTTTAATTTTTTTTTTTTTTTGTAAATGGTTTGCTGGTACAACGGAAGACTACGGCAAGCCACTGCAGTATCATTCTACCTTGGCCACGCCACTGTTTCCATAATTTTAACGATGTCTGCAGTCACGATGCTCAGCAATGAGTGGAACGAATAAACCGTCCGTCCAAGGTGTAAGGGTTCCGTCTGCCAGGAGCTTTAACTGCTTCGCAGTGGCTTGAAATCCTGGTTTTTGTCGAAATTATTAAACCAGCCCCCAATATGTTTACCTACGAATAGACTTCAGACTGCAGACGAGGAGGGAATGGTACTTTAAAGTTACCACGCATGCTGTAAATATTATTTTGGAGCCCTCCGATATAGTTAAAAACATCTTTTTTAGACTGCCGTATCTTAAAACATGCTAACCGGACACGAATCAAATTACGATATCCCTTATTCACAATAAAATGAGCACTTTTTAAAGCCCTCTCATTTGGAATAATATTCAATAAATATACTTTATCGTAGCCTTAGACGTTAACTTTCGAGTACGGTGGAATATAAGCACTGTGTTTATTACTTACATGGCAATATTTATTTTATAATGTGGTTAAAGTATAAGAAATGGCTGAAAGGAAAAAGTAACTAGGGCTTCATAAGTGCTCACTTTTTCGTGAAAAGCCTATAGGAGACTGTATTGAACTTTGCTACAGACTATAGGACTTTCAACGGCGAACGTCCTATAGTAACGCGCAGCACTACGAGAACCCTGCACGCCAGTTCAGAACCCTGCGCGTAGCTGCGATGGCGCTCTTGTAGCGCGTGCCAGTTAAACCCCAATAGCTCCCACGCTTCTCAACCGAAAAAAAGAGAAAATCGATGCAGGCATGCGGGCCCCTTAAGAAAATATGAATAAATACGAAAATTATTTATTTTGCTTTGTGTTTTTTTTTTTGTTAAGTGGGTTAAGTGGGTTAAATGGGTAAATTTGTAAAATGTTTGCTTGTCTAATAATTTTACATTTTCACTTGACCAACGCATGAACAAAGTGATCAAATCTACGGCAATGTTAATTTTGCTTATGGTGGACGAATACACGATGTTCAAACAGTATATCTTCAGCAGGGCTTTCAGAAGTGCTCAGTTTTCCGTGAACAACCTACAGCCTATTTTGATACAGTATTATTTCTCTCACTTCTCTGACAACTTAATCGTAAGTGCTCCAGTCAGTGGTAACGTAACAATATTCGCTGCTAGAGGCAAAGATATTTTCCAAATTTTGATTCGCAAAGCGCTCATCTAACCACGCGCCATAGCTGCAAATGAAACGTACCTCCGGCGTATCGATCGTGTGTGGTTGGCGGGTGGAAGCAGTACCGATAGAGGGAGCGAACCACCAATCAGTGCCGCTGCCTGCAGTGAAAGCGCTCTTGTGTGGTTGGAAAGTGGTCCACTTCCTGCCGACCGGCCAGCAGCACGCAGCAAGTGGCCTTCACTTGCACTAAGAGCACTCTCCGACACATCACTTCACTTCTCAATCTGCATATAACAGAGCTTTGAGCCTCAGGGCCAAGTCCTAAATTTATTTTTCCGGTATAGAAGGGAATGAGGGCCGGTCGTGCGTGCGAGCAGACACTTAGGTTTAGGCAGAATAATACATTTACAAGCTTACAGCGAAAAAAATAGTGGTTTTAGAGGATTAATATCGCAGCAGTCGTTGGCATGCGTGCAAATTCACGTCACAGTAAAACAATGCAATAACACTTTCATTTCGAGGTGTAACCACCTCGTAAAACTACGCCGCTCACCCCCCTCCCACAAATTACTTCCAGGATACACAACTGCATTGTGTAAAGGTGGACTCACAGCCATCCGTCGCATCCGTCAGTCTCCCGTTCTTCCGGCGGTCACGTGATCTTAAACCAATCGCAGGGAAACTTTTTTTTTTCTATCCCTCAATCCGTCAAATATTTCTCAAACTACTTTCGACGGACCTACGGATGAGCCACCGCCTTCTGACGACATTCCGTAGAAGCGAATACGCACTTTGAAATAGAATGAAAGGCGGTTTATCGGTGAGTAGGTTCGGGCATAATGTATTTTTAATGGGGCATAAGGAGATCGGGGAGCAGGCGCCAGGCGCCGACTGCCAGGCGCCGGCCACCATGTTATGACGTCACCCAACCGCCATGTTGGATGTCAGTGACCTTAACATTGACCTTGTCCTTGACCCCATGCCCATTAACTTAACCTTGACCTTGACCTTGACCCCATGTCCATGAACTTGTATGACCTTGAACCCAAAAATAATCCTAAAAATCGCAAAAATTATAAAAAATAAATATAATAATATTACAAATTATTATTAAAAAGGTATTTAAAAATTATTATTGAAAAGTACCTTTCTGAAGATCCTTCCACCAACACCCTCGCCAAATTTTTTATCCATTATTTAATCGGGTCAATTACTCGCATTCGCTCATTAGTCGACAGGCCTTCACTCCCTTCCAGCCCCTTCCTCACCATACGACATATACTGGCAATTTATTTTTAGTATAGCCCACAATATAGCACACAGGTAATTTAAAATATGCCAGTACATCAGGTCGCGGGGCATCCCCGAAAAACGTGATCTGTAGCCACCACTGAAGAAAAAAATATATTTTTTTTTAGGAGGCGAGGCTTTGCATATGTAAGGCGCATCGTTTCAGCGCCAGCAGCGATGGCGACTGCAGGTGTGCGTTGGTACCACGTGCAGTATGTATTCACGGGTTGGCAGCAGTGAGTTGTACTTTGTTCTTCCTGTAACACTAGCTGAACACGCAGGCGGCCGGCGCGGCGGCTCGCTCACAGCTATCTACAGCGGGCTTCACGCTAGCTAACAAGACTTCGAATATTTCCCACTTGAAATATGAGTTCTAGCATAAATATTTATCATGTCAGTTACGAGTATATACAGACACGTCAAATGTGAAACAACATATAGTGAAAAAAAAATTTAATGTTTAATCCCTTACACCAAGGTCAATTTTGTAACAATCCACGGGAAAAAAANGCGAAATGCAGCGGCAAGTATAAGTTGGTACGACACTCGCTGTTGGCTGTCGTAAATATGTTGGTCTTTGCTTCCGCGTCTTGTAACACAAGCCGACGAGGGCAGCCGATGGCCTGCTCACAGCTATCTACAGCCTGCTGTCCATCCAGCGGGCTTCACGCTAGCTAACAAGACTTCGAATATTTCCCACTTGAAATATAAGTTCTAGCATAAATATTTATCATGTCAGTTACGAGTATATACAGACACGTCAAATGTGAAACAACATATAGTGGAAAAAAAATTTAATGTTTAATCCCTTACACCAAGGTCAATTTTGTAACAATCCACGGGAAAAAAANGATGGCGAACGCACGCTTCCCTACGTCTATTATAATATTTAGGTGTCGTCCGCATTTTGTCATGTATGATTTTTTGTACATTTTGTACATAGATGTCTTCTGCATTTGGTTGTGTGTGATTTCTTGTACATATATGTCCTCTGAATTTTTGTCTGTTTTTCTGCATTTTTTTACACGTGCTCTCCACATTTGTGCATTTTTTATATATGCACAATGCATTTTTGTTCTATTTCTGCATTTCGTCATTTGTAATTTTTTAATATTTGTCCATTTTTGTATATATGTTCTCCGAACTTGTACGNGCTATTTCTGCATTTCGTCATTTGTAATTTTTTAATATTTGTCCATTTTTGTATATATGTTCTCCGAACTTGTACGTTTTTCTTGTATTTTTGTACGTATGTTCTCCGCATTTGTGTGATTTTTTTTTTCTGTGTTGAACTGTAGGGTTTTCTGAATTGAAATTAAATTTTACTTGCAGAGAGAAAATAGCATTACTTAGATTTCACTGAGTTTAATTCTTGCCTCCCAACGTAACGCCGTCTCAAATTAGCACACACTCTCTAAATTCGTGATTTCAACCCACAGTTTAATGAACAGGCTAACAATGTCATTTAATCATATGGCGTGATTATCTGTGCAACATAACTAATGGCGTTAGAGAATTACCGAAATATTACAGATAGCACTTTACGATTTCTTGCTCGATGACCATATTTTACAATTTTATCAGATGTTGTTTATTTTCTTTTTCGCAAAGAGAAAAGAGTTGATTTTATACGCACATGTTTGTTGCAATGACTTCACGAATGTCACTTACAAATTTTGAAAAGACAAATGTTCTTCGATTTCGTTTAAAAGAGAGGTATAAGTACATTATCTAGAGGAGCATTGTCAACTGTCGTTGCCGAGAGTGCGTTGACACAAATTTATGCGTTGAAGAAATTGGGGTCATCGCGAGGTAGAGTAATCACAATTTTAAAAACCGAATGTTAACCACCGCAAATGGGTGCAGCCAGGGAGAGGCAGCTGTCCAATCCTAATTTAAATAAATAAAGACAAGAAATTATCGATATAAATAATGAGTAGATACCTGAAAAATTCGCGAGTTCAATGACCTGCAGGCTAGGCTCTACAGTCTTATGTACAAATGTGCCGATATAAACTGCACATTGGTTGTCTCCTGTCACAGTGAAAGGCGACAATTGGACACCGTTCTCCAGGAGGTGTCAAACATATTGTAGACCAATGACTAGAGTTATATAAGTGCACGTGTTTTGAATTCTAGCTTGTCCCGAAATGAATCCGCGAATTCTTCAGGTCTCTACTAATGAGTAGAGATGGTGGTTTATCGCGGGAAAAGTTGACTATTTGCTAGGATTCAACATATTATATACATGTCAAAAGTTTTCTTTCCTTATTGACTGTTACGCATTTGACTGGACCAATAAGGATTCTGATACTATAAGAAACAACGTTCGTGATTGTTCTGCAAACAACTTAAGCGAGTCAAAACCTTGTCAATCCAATCATAAAATAATACACTAGTTAGAGTGTTATAGAAGAAATGTTGGCTCAAAATGTTTTCGCAATTTTCTATTGTCTCTTTAATGAGCCTACTATACACTAAATGTATGCAAATAATGTTGATGAAGTTTTTAAAAAGTTAGATGGCAGGTGGGTCTTGACGTCTCGTTGATAGCGATTCACTAGAGATGCAACCAGAAACCAATGCAATACAAGTGAGACAGTTACAAAAAACACACATTCCTTAGCTGGGATTCGAACACAGAATTGGGAGGAAATAGGTTGGCTGGTTGATATATGGCATACAGCTTTAGTTTCTTACTAAGCGCTATCGTACAAACAGTAATCGGTTGTGTAGTTATCGTGACATAACGCAATAGCTTTGTTTTTCATGTTGCACTATCTTCCAAAATGGTGGCTTAGTAAAGTTATTATTTTGTAAATACAATGCTTGCATCATGCAATGACAGTGCACCAAATTTGGTTTAATTATGTTAAATGGTTCCCGAGATATAAAAGCGAAGCTTCATTTTTTTTAATTTGCACTATCTTCCAAAATGGCAGGCAAATAAGAGTATTGCTTTCTAATTATAATGCGTATTTTGTGCACTGTCAACGTAACATATTGGGTTGAAATCGACTAAATGGTTTTCGAGATATAACATAGTGCCCAAAACTTTAAAACTTCCGCCATTTCGAAAATAAGCATCCGGCGTGATCGAAAACTATAAAAGTCCGATGTCAACATAATTTTGTAAAATTCGGTTTTTGTGTTTGACAGTTATTTAGGGGGGGGGNATACAATCCAGACGGAATTCGGTGATTGCATAAGCCTTTCTTTCCTTCCTTGGGGAAAGTAGGCAAAAAAATCTGCAAATATTTAACTCCTAACACAACCATTTGCATATCGTTCACTAAGCGCTTCCCTTATTAATTTACAATACTTTTCGCCATATAATCAAAATATTGGAAGATGAGTGGGTGTCCTGTCCCCACCTCCTTCCCAACAAGAATCCTGGCTACTTCCTTAGGCAAAACGCACAGCTGCGTTTAAAAGCAAAATAGTGTCAATGTATTATAATGCGCCTGCTGAAAAACACATGAAGTTTTGTATTTTGTATGTTTTATAGCCCGCTATTCATTACTCTAAGATACTCTTCTTTGCACGAATAGAATGCCGCCACATTTTGGTTCAGAAATTTAATTAGTGTTATAGGAACATACATGGTTGTGTCGTGAAAAAAGCTTAATTACTGCTAAATTTTAACCGCGAAAGTAAAAAGTTCCCCACTGGAGGATCTCCCGGGCCTCGCTTTAACGGTGGAAATTAGCAAGTGTAGAATTTTCATAGCAGTTCCCTTCTCACATTCCAAAAAAGTATTCCCTGCACCTTCGAACGGAAAATGGGTCTGCATACGCCACTGCCTTTCTCAAGGTTGTTACATAATAATGCATACAAGGAGGTGTGTTAAAGTGTTTGCTGTTTACCGAGGGCATTGTTTATAATTATTTTATATTAAAATTCGCATTATAAATATTTAACTTAATCTTATACATGTGTTATAACGTGTTAACATAGGCCTACTTACTTAAGGCGGACAAATTCATGCGTCTTATATTAAGTTACTGTCGTAATACTTAAACTTAGGATACATTAAAAAATATCGGTAGTGGAATTTGTCAAATTACCTAACAAGAACGCGCCTTTCTTATGACGGGTAAAAAAAAACAGTTGTGTAATGCACCTTCTGTAAGCTTGAGAGTAAAATATATTAAGCCAAATTGAATATTAATGAGATTAGTATGAGTTTCGATTAGCGTGAAAAATAACAGGTAATTTTTATATAGTGGTGAGTTTTTGAAAGGAAATTAAATAATAAGTAATTTGAAATTTAGTGGAGTCAAGAAACCCAAAACAATATTTTGGGTAGCTGTGCCCCCACTATTCCACCTTGTCTAATTGACCTGTGTCACTCTGATCAAATATTTGCAATAAAGCTGGCCAAACCACTGATTTAGCAACTTTCAGTCTTCGCTGTTTTCCCAAATTAATTTTCAGAAGCCTGCAAGAAACGTTTTTAGTGTTGATTTGAGTCCCACGAATTCTCTCGCCATGAAAAAAAAAACGGGTGTATGACGGAAGGATTGTGAGTGGGATCGAGAGGCTTCATACGGAGTTGCAAGTCATCAGCTGATCCAAGTATGGAGGTGAGAACAATGAGCACGTTCGCGCGGCTTATGTGTAAACACGACTTACCTGGCGGCCTCGTGCTTATCTCGCGACCTACAACACAGTCGGATCTTGACAGCGCAGTGGGGTCTAGCTAGACGGTCACCGTACACAGCTCACGAGAGTCTGCTCATTATAATATTTAAAGCGTGGGGTGATAAATAAATTAAATACTATACCAGATGATTCCTTTAACCTGTGACCACGAAATAACGCAAAATAGATGCGTCGTGCGATGAAAAAAAATGCCAAAGTAAACCCTTCGCTATTCTCGAAGCGGCAATTCAAAACTGCAAAAGTTAGCTCACCGTCGCCCCATCTTTGAAGTGAGGGGAGAGGGGACAACGTTAGAATATCAAGTGGAAACCACCATTCTTTTAAATGCAGATTCGGATTATGCGTCAATACGTATTAAAAATGTATTAAAACAGATTTTGCCATTAGTTTCAGATGGCGCTGTAATCGGTGCAATGTATGTTACCATTGGTTACGTCAATTGGGGACCGCCACGTTTCATTCCAGAAGGAATCCGCGATACAAACTACCANGGTATGTTACCATTGGTTACGTCAATTGGGGACCGCCACGTTTCATTCCAGAAGGAATCCGCGATACAAACTACCACATTTGTGTCTTATATAAATGTTGTTTCACCTGTGATAGATAGAGCTACAGGTAGCGAGAAGTGGCTAGACTTCTAACTAATTTTGCATTCGAAACTCTCATGATGTAATTAATGTATCAACGTTGACGAAACGTAACCTGTAATGTTTCGAAATATGCTGATGTAATAAATGTTTGCAGAGCTTACCACTAAAAAATAAAATAAAACATGTGCAACTACTTTCTTATTTTAAGAAATTTTTAGAAATTGCAAAAACATTTCAGAGTGCGATTTTAAATATTTCCAGAAGTAATGCATGGTATCTTATTTCAATGTGAATAATCTCACTTTTGTGAGTCATTTTTTTNTTTTAAATATTTCCAGAAGTAATGCATGGTATCTTATTTCAATGTGAATAATCTCACTTTTGTGAGTCATTTTTTTTAGCTTTTATTAATTGTACTTGGCAGAAACACTATAACTGCGATTTTTGTTTGCCATTGTGAACAATAANTTTTAAATATTTCCAGAAGTAATGCATGGTATCTTATTTCAATGTGAATAATCTCACTTTTGTGAGTCATTTTTTTAGCTTTTATTAATTGTACTTGGCAGAAACACTATAACTGCGATTTTTGTTTGCCATTGTGAACAATAATATGCTGTCTAAAATCTTGATGCGAGGAGATAGTACCTGTAAGTAACATCTACAAGTTCAACAGTATTTCGCACAAATATAAAATAAGGAATTATTTTGGTGAATAGCANTGTAAGTAACATCTACAAGTTCAACAGTATTTCGCACAAATATAAAATAAGGAATTATTTTGGTGAATAGCAGAGCAGCCTCCGTACTGAACTCGGCGCACGTCCACTTTAATGGTACACCACAGAACCAGCATTACCACAGCAGCTAGCACCAAAGTTCGTGCATGTAGACTGGCCCGAGCCTGTGTGCGTGTAACCCATGCTAAATGGGTTACACGCACGCAATAAGGTTCCNTACCTGTAAGTAACATCTACAAGTTCAACAGTATTTCGCACAAATATAAAATAAGGAATTATTTTGGTGAATAGCATAGCAGCCTCCGTACTGAACTCGACGCACGTCCACTTTAATGGTACACCACAGAACCAGCATTACCACAGCAGCTAGCACCAAAGTACGTGCATGTAGACTGGCCCGAGCCTGTGTGCGTGTAACCCATGCTAAATGGGTTACACGCACGCAATAAGGTTCCCGCGTGGGTTCTGCGTGGCTAATGCACTGCACCACCCCTACCCCTCACGACGATCCGGGTTCGAACCCCGGTCGAACCACGCCCGGATTTTAACATTTTGGAAACGTGCAGATGGCCGGACAATTTTCTCAGGGTGCTTCAATTTCTCCCGTTCTTGTATTCAGTCGCCGCATCGTCTGGAGGTCTCATTCCATGTTATAGTCTATTCGCGGTAGCTTCACACTTTTTTTGAGTTAAACCTTTGAAAAATCACCCCGTGTATTTTTTGTTTGTTTTGGTTGTTTCCTAAATATGTCATACATCACGAGCGTGTTATACTTGTGTTTGCATAAAAATATCTTATCTTTGATTAAATTAATTTTTTACATGTAATTTATTTATAAATTGTAATATTTCTTTTATAATTAATGTGAATAAAACCAGAAAAAATAAGTGTGTTGGTAATGTCTAGTAGGAAGTAGTTCTCATGCAAATTATTTTTAAAGTGAGTGCGCATGAATGCGGTGCGTCGTCGCTTTGGCGTAATTTTTTCTAGGCTTGGTTAAGCCTTGTTGGCATGAGGCGGAGGAATATCCTGGAAGAAGAACTTTAGCAGGTATTCAGAAAAGTTGGTAGTGACCATGAATGCTGTCCAGGGACGGTGTGCAGCAATGGATTGCATCTCGAGGACCCGTCACGCGGTGGTGCTATCCCCAGCCTTGGGCTGAGCCGCGGTGGTGTGGTAGTCAGACAACCCGCCTCCTACTAAGGCGAACCGGGCTCGATTCCCGGATGGGTCACCCGGGCAAATCTGAGTCCAGCTCACACCCGAGTGCAATGAGCCGCGAATGTGTTAATGGTTCGCCACCGCGCTTAATTTATCGCAAAAGAAGGCCAAGCGCGGTACGCGGTAGGAATGTGTGTTTTAAATTAGCTTCTGTGTATTAGAATTATTTCGGACAGCATGGCGGATTTCAAAATTGCAAAGTTCCCTGTGGCACCCTGCGAAACAAAAGAGCCGATTGATTTGATTTCATATTCTGTTTATTTACATGTGGACCCTGTACATAATGAAATTATAATAAAAATAATAAACAGTACAAATAAGAATCAATACATTCCAGCGCGTTGGCGCTCTGCTGTAGTAGGTGACAGGTGAAAACCATCAATACTGAAAGAGAAAAATAAACAACAATTAGTATAAAAATTGTAGGGGAAAACTAACCAAAACCCCTGAATGATAATTGAATAAAATAAGAAAGCAGCTAGGAAAGCACGGAAGAAAAGGAATGTTATGGCTATTTGCCTAGGTGCGGTATTATAACTTACCGCAATCGGACGATTAGCAACAAAAGTACTGAGATAGAAAAAGGGGAAATACCGATTAATTGTTTTTGTGGAGGAGACAGAACACGAACTTGTATTTCCATAGTGTTAAAAAGAAAAAGGACAAGTTTAGAGACTACTCCTTGTAGGACAACTCCCTAAGGAGTCTACATAAAGAATGTTAGTGTTGTTTACTGTGGGGCTGGACGCCCGCACTGCCGTAGGCGTAAGAGCTGATTTAGCTTCAGTTTGCATAGGGAAGGTTAACGTAAAGTAGAAAGTAGTGCTCCAGGTATAACCTTTTAATAGGTATCGGCCACCTGGAAGGGATGTTTGGTGAAGGAAGCGCCGGTTCCACCGGGAACTTTGTCACCCCCACCGGCGTCCAAGGCCTCACTGTTGAACGTTGACCAAGTCCTCTCAATTCAACACAGCCCTAGGGCGCACACGTTATTATTATCATTTTCATCATCATCATCATCATTGTTACTATAGGCGTTTCACTCTTATTTAAACACTTTTAAAAATCAACCTTTGAAAATTGTCACTGTCCCTGCATGCATATATTTTAATGGGCACATTATGTGGCATACCTATGTCCAGTAAAGTTGCCAACGACGGAGGGAAAGCAGTCACATTTCTTAACGTTGAATCAAAAGTGGTGGATAAACATGTGCGAATACTGAAATTATTTCATTTGCTGAATGTTGTTATTGCATATAAGTGTAATAATGAGCAAATTTGTAAAATATGCACTTTCCTAATAATTTCACAGTTTCACTTGACTGACGCATGTTAATTTTACATATGGCGGAAGACTACACGATGCACATACAAGTTGATCTTAAGCAGAGCTTTTAACAGTGCTAGGTTTACAAAATTTAGACCCAGGCACGACGTTTTTTTTTTGCTTCGTACATTCACGGGAATCGTGTTTCGAAGCTAGATTCGCAAGTGGGAGTAGTGCCAGACGATGTCGCTGGTCGGCTGGTTTTCTCGGTTATCTCCCGTTTCCTCCGCCCTTGCATTCCGGCGCTCCTCTATTCTCACCTAATCAACCCCAAAGACCTCACAAACAAACTCGAAGATATATAAAATTTTGTACTGTAATTAAAAATGAGACCCTCGTAGATATTCGTTTTAAAAGCCACGAGCCAGGGTTTTGTCTAAATATAGCTACCGCCACAGCCATCAAGGTTTAGAGCCAGTAATTCTTTTGCATATTGTCGTATCATAATCTTACAGGTGATAGCATTCGGAGCCAGTCAACATATTTAAATTTATATCTATATATCAAACTTTCGAGACTTCCTTTAATACATAACTAGCTGCTATATTGGAATGTATAAAATACCAAATAAATCCTTTATTTTCAGTCATGCACTTGGGTGGGGAGAAGATCCCTTCCGTCCTCGGGGGTACTTACAGGCTTGGCCTTCCTTGAAAGGGCGGAGCTGGGGCACTGCTGGGTGTGAGGGCATCATAACATGAGAAGGGAACGAGCTTGCGGAGAGGTCTGGCACGCTTGATTTGCTGTAATTTTTACTGTGTGAAAAGTGTAGAGAGATATAGAGTATGTCGGGAAAATATGTCCAATTCTACTGGCAAGTCACAGACAACAAAGGAATTTTACAACTCTACTAATTATTGTGTCAATACTTTGCAGGCAGATTACTTCAGGGATAAGATAAGAGCTTTGGAATAAGGAGCGCCTTATTTTAAACCACAAAAAGCCTTGTGCGATTCTTGGAATCGGAGGGTGTTGTCAGGGTGCATAATGCATCAGTATCTGAAGAAAGTAAACATCTTATCCCCTTATGAAGCAAAGCAGGCTGTCTGAATTGATCATAATGCATTGTAATGTAACCAACCTGCACACAGGTCCATCTACCACATTTACATAGATATATGCAGTGCTGAATTCTCGACCACTAAGTACCTTGTCAGACGATCCTCGAGAGTATGATTTTCTCAGTTCAGGGAATTTCCTAGTAAGTGATATTTCTGTAGATCTGCCAGATAACGACTCGTCAGATCTTTCTCAGAATTATCTCGACAGGTGGGAGTAAATCACTCAGTTACAGCAGAGGGTCTGGAAGCAATGGAGGGACGAGTGTGTACTCCAGAAGACTAGCAAGTGGACCTCACCTCAGCCCAACAATCAAATTGAAAGAGTCAAACTTTCCCCCACTGAAGCGGAAGATAGCGCATGCGACTGAAGTCCACTCTGGGCAGGATGGGATATGGGCATGTCGCCTCATTAAGAACATCTCAAGGGAACTTTACTAGACCAGTTACAAAAATCTGCCCTTTTCGTGACGAATAATTGCGTACCATATAATATTTCAGACTTTTGCATTTTTGTAGGCCCTTTTATGTTATGTTTGTATATATTAGGACAATTAGGAACATATTTATTTTGGGTGGAAAGAATTTTTAAGACAAAAAATTTTTTTCTGAGAAGTTGTGTTATTTTTAAAATTTGGCCAGTCTGTCATCGCCATTCCCTCCGCAGCTCGGACTCCCTTCAAACATAGATCTTCTGTTCTCCATAATTAAAATGTCCCTCAACATACTAGATCAGAACTCTTAGGAACATAACCAGACCGCACACATCAAGGTCTAACTACCGCCAGGAAAGAACGGGGCAAATCATAAACTTAGGGCACTAAACATTTTACACCATAGTATTACTATTAAAAACACTTCATAAAACAGCACTATTTTAAATAATAACAATAATCTCATTTTATAACTGTTGAAATAACCTCAAGAAATAATGACTGGTTTTTACACAAATAGAATGATTATGGGGAGTTTGAGGCAACTGCATCTGGCCATGTTGGATGTCGATGGCCTTGACCTTTGACCTTGAACCCGCGCCCGTGACTTTGTGTGACCTTGAACCCAAACAATTAAAAAAAATTCCAAAACATGTATTTAAAATTATTTTAAAATTATTAAAAATGTAAAGAAAAATTCCAGAAATACATAAAAATTGCAAAAATTTTCCAAAAATTACAACAAATCCCCAAAAAAAACCTTGATGCTTGACTCATGACCTAAGACCCAAGACTCAAGACTCAAGACCCTTGACTCAAGACTCAAGGCCCTTGACTCAAAACCCTTGACACAAGACTCAAGACGCTTAACCCAAGATTCAGGACCCTTGACTCAAGTCTCAAGACTAAAGGTCCTTCACTCAAGACTAGAGACTCAAAACCCTTTACTAAAAACCCTTGACTCAAGACTCAAGGCCCTTAACTCAAGACTCAAGACCCTTAACCCAAGACTTAAGGCCCAAGACCCAAGACCCAAGACTCAAGACCATTAACCCAAAACTCAAGACCATTAACCCAAAACTCAAGACCATTGATCCAAGACTCAAGACCATTGACCCAAGACTCAAGACCCAAGACTCAATACTCAAGAGCCTTGATCCAAGACNAAGACTCAATACTCAAGAGCCTTGATCCAAGACTTAAGACTCAAGACACTTGACCCAAGACTCGAGACCCTTAACCCAAGACCCTCGACCAGAAATTAAAAATGTTTTAAATTAAAATTTTGAATGTTTGGACATAAGGGCCGAAGCCAACATCCTGCTCTGTCATTCTGGTCTCTCAGCTGCCATGTTATGTCTCCCAACCACCATATTTAATCAAAGTGACCTTGAACTTGACCTTTTATCATGAACTTGAATCCAAAAATCACATAAATACCAAAAAATTAAAATTATAAATCTTTCAAAATGTATAAAAAATTATAAAGTTAATTTTAAATAATTTAAAAATTACTATTTAAAATTTACTAAAAAGCTTACATTTCCGGAGGTCCCCTACAGCACCACATCCAGTAGAAGACTGACCCCTACAATCAGTCACATTGTATTAACATCCCCCTCCCCCACCCCTCTCACCATTGCTCATTCTGTCGAATGCACTCTACCTGCCATGCTGGTTTTCATTTATTTGTTTACATTTTCAACACGTAGGTGACACTGATGAATCCCACCAACGTGTTAGACCTGGGGGACCTTCACTTTGACATCACATTTGTTACCTTGACCCTGTGACCATAACCTTGTATAACCTTGAACCCGAAAAGAAATTCTAAAAGTTTTTATAAAATCCCAAAAAGTAAAAAAAAATATTAAAAAAACATTAATTAAAGAATTGTTTTACATCAATCTTTCGATCAGTCTCGCAATATTTCCATCAATCAGCCCCACAATTAGCACCACAATCGGCAATCCACACCAATCCACCACAATCAACAACACAATCATCACCACAATCAGCAGGCAACGCCAATCCACAAACAAATCCACACACCAATCCACAAACCGATCCACACCAATTCACACCTATACACACCAATCCATACCAATCCACCCACCAATTCACACCAATCCATACCAACCCACACCAATTCTTCGCAATCCTCCTCCACAATCCACAGCAACCCATGCCAAAGCTTCGACCAATCCCAATCCTTGGATCAATCCCTATCCTTCGATCATTCTCATTCCTTAGCAATCCCCCCNCAGCAATCCTTCGATCAATCCCAATCCTTAACAATCCTCCTCCGCAATCCACAGTAATCCATGTCAATCCTTCGATCAATCCAAAATCCTTTGATGAATCCCAATCCTTCGATCAATCCCGATTCTTCGATCAATACCAATCCATCTATCAATCCCAATAATTCGACCAATCCTAATCCTTCGATCAATCCCAATCCTTCGATCAATCCCAATTCTTAGCAATCCTCCTCCGCAATCCACAGCAATCCATGTCAATCCTTCGATCAATCCCAATCCTTCGGTCGATCCTTCGATCAATCCTTCAGTTTATCTGCCACCCATATGTATAGAAATTACATTCGTTCGCCAACTATCTCCAAATGTGTACATGTCGACAGAATTAATGTTTTGTATGCAGTCAACTATCCATGAATTTTTATAATAAAGTCTTTAAAATCATTCTATATTAAGATATTTCCGTTAATATTCGAGTGCTCATGTCACCACTTTAAAGTTGATAGGGAAAAAAGAATACGACACACAAAAATAAAGTAAAACCAATCATTTTATTATATGAATTTACTATTATTTTGTAATTACAATTTCATAAGAAATCAGTTCATCACATCATGCGATATATCTCTGTTCCTTCAGTTTACTAATGATTGAAGCTATCTCAAAAATGCGCGAGAAATACCAAAGTTTTTGAAGGTCAATCAAATATTTGAGTCTATAAACAAGATCATTTGGGTCTTCGGGAAATAGTTAGCCTGTATTCTCGGCGCCTTCTACCTTCTTCGTGTCGCCCATTACAGCAAATGTGATGAAGGGATGTGTCAGTGCATCAATAAAATCGCCAACATCGTCTTCAACATTATCACTATCTTCATGTTAAATTTCATCAATGCTCTCTTCATTGTCATCCTCACTTCCTGTTTTGTATTCTATATTAAATTTGCTTTTCTTTGTAGCAGGAGTTGTATGGTAATCAGTATTAAGAGCGGACGACAGTTTATTGTGAAGTTCGTTGACTTCATGCAAAAGTCTTGAAAGTGTACATTCCACACAAACCGACTCTACTGCACTCATTCCGTCTTTAGCATTAACTGTCTCATCATAATCGCCTGTAGAATCGGTACCTATCGAAGCAGCAAAAGGTATTGCCTGCAACACTTGCTGAATCCCACTATATGATTCCTTGCAGATCTCGGTATGTTCTTTCAATGTATGGCCTTGCACAACTGCATAGGACCAATGTCGTAATGCTTTATCACGCGAAAAGGACACGTCATACGGGCCATAGGTGAAAACTCGATCGTACAATCGGTACTGGCAACAACCAGTTAGCGATGATGTAGGTCGTGGCTCCATGATCGTAGAGGTCAAAGGTAAGCCTTCGTATTCGCATTTCATCTTCGTGGGTTGACGAGAGAGTGCTTCCAAATCGATGTTCACCTCATGGTGTCAGAACATCAACTGTCATTTTTTTCTATATAAATGTGGTTCTTTTATAGTAAGGAGCCTAGCTTGTTCCCACAAAAGGCCTTCCACCATAAAATTTATATTTAATAAATATATAAATTTTAAATAATTTTATATTCCCATATTTATGTACACATAATTATGTATAAAATTAATTTAAAATATTTTTTTATTTACATATTTAAATAACTTAACATAATTATGTATAAAATAAATTAAAAATAATTTTACATTTCTATATTTATGTATAAATAATTACCTTATTAGCTTGACGACTGACAAGACAGCTTTCACTGCCCCTGATGGTAGATGCTTCAAGTTCTGTACCATGCCGTTCGGCCTGAAGTGCGCACCTGCCACTTTCCATGCAATGATGGCATGAGTCTTGGATGGCCACATCGGGGAGTTCAACCTCGCCTACCTCGACGATGTGGTACTGTGGTCGGAGAGCTGGAATGACCACTCGCATCACTTGTCATTAGTGCTCGAGAGACTTGCAATCAATGGCCTTACATGTGCAACAACTGAGCATTAGCTCGAGAAAAAAAATTCTGCATCGACTTTCTGGGACATGTGGTTGACGTGGAAGACAACAATTCAAACGTTGAACACCTGTGGCTGATCGATGAGTGCCAGCCAACCGACATATACAATCATCTCCATACGTTCTTAGGACTCATAAACTGACGCCAGAAATATAACCAGGACTTGGTGTCATCACCACATCATTCATAGCCCTCCTGACACCACAGAAGTGGTTTTAGTGGAACTCGACCACCGAAGACACATTTCCAGCAAATCACATCACATTCCTGAGAGTTCCCAACACTTGTAAGATACGACCCCACCTGATATCTGAACCTCCAGTCTGATGATAGTAAGGATAGGTTGGGAGCAGTGTTCTATCAGCGTAATGACAAGGACAAGCGACCCGTCATCATTTAGGCCCTACTGAACATCGGTACAACATCAATGATTGCAAGTACTTAGCAGTAGTGTGGCCAGTAAAGTAATACAGAGCCTACCTCGAGTGCCAAAGTATCACACAACACACTGACAATGTTTGATTAGGCTGCACAACATGCGCAAAGTCAGCAGCAAACTGATGTTATTCCTACAAGCATACAATTTTGTCATGAAGCACATCCTGAGCAGTGAGAACGAGCTTGCGGCACTCTTACTCTCGCCTTGTGCTGATATTATGATACAAAATGTTGCAGAATGGTAGGACATCTTACCATCTATTATACAGAAACCAATAAGTGAGGTGAGAATTCAACAAATCAGTGCTATCAACTTTGATTCCACCTTACACAAACTGTTCGATCACGTGCTGCATGCACAATAGGAGTGTACAGTAACCCAGGAACACCACGAGCAGTGAGACATGCAAGCCACCGAGTGTTGGGTGAATGGTTATAGTCATGTTCACCTATTTCACTAGATGAGTGGGTAGGGTTTGTTCTTTCTACCACAAAGAGTGTGTTTATTTACATGCATATAAATGGAGTAGCATATCACCCAGGGAAGGAACAAACCATATGCAATGTCCATGAACACTTTTTCTACCCTGGCATATCACAAGTGTTATAGTCAATTTCTACAACTGTGTACTAAGTGCAAACCAATTCAAATCGCTGAAGACTGATGGAACACAACAAAAGTAATAATGCATCCTACATAATCCATTTTAACCCATACCTCATGGGGTCATATCCTAAAACACCAATGAGAAAAACTGTTTATTTTGGTGGCGAACAATAAATTCTCAAGGTGGACAGAAGAGTACTCCGTGTTCAGTGCAGAAATGAATGTAGCAAAATACTGCCAAAAGACATGTTCCTGCATTGGGGTTATATACAAACATTGTTGACCGATAATGGTTCTCAGTTTACTGGATAAAAGTGGTATGACTTGCGCATGCATTGGAGAGTGCATCACATGAAAACAGTCATGTCCCACCTGTGCACAAACCCCATGGAGCAGTATAACTAGGATTTTAAGACCCAGCTATATCTCTGTGTGGGTGAGCAGCACAACAGCTGGGCCGGCCAACTGCCACACACACTCTTCACCCTCCACTGCCATGTCAATGCCACCACCAACAAGTCACCAGCCAATAAGTTGCTGGATAACAATATCGAACTGACAGGGGAGTACAGTTATGCATGCACATTTGGCAACAGTGACCCAATCGACAGCGACATGCAGTGTGCATGTATATATATATATCCATTCCTACTATATATATATATATATATATAT